>MU151212.1:0-38890 GCA_015584085.1 Macrolepiota fuliginosa MF-IS2
GGCTGCAAGCAGTGATTCAGTTTCGAAATTTTTGCATGAAGATCGACCTTTTTACCTGGTAGAGAGAGCGCTGTAAGGTTGACCTGAAGAACAAAAAGAACAAAGGTGCTTAACCAAAAGAAATGCGAGGTGATTATAGAGGGTGAAAGTGGAAGTCACGAGTAACCCGTTGGTATATTTGTACTTACCCGCACCCGCACCCGCCGTCATGGGTACGGGCTTTGGCGGGTACAGGTAGGAATCCGCGGGTTTACCATACCCATGACGATCACTATTGATTGCAGCTGGCGAGACAAGGCCTTATAGGTTGTCGGAGCTCAAGGACAGTGGATGTTCCAAGAGAATCATCATATCAGACCTATGATTCTTGTGGCCCCTGTCTGCATATGACGTGGTTACGCAGGCAGAGCACGCGCATGAAGTATTCCGAGAATTAGATGAGCTGCACCAGGTGACTTTGGCGCTGATCGTTAGCGTAGTTTGATGTACCAAAAATACTTTTTTTCTGCCTGCTTAATTGTTGTCGGCGAAAAGGGCTACCAATGATACCGTGATGCGGTGCTAGCAATATGAACAGAAAATGTGCGCAACTTGGCATATTCAGGCTTCGACATTGCCCTTAGGATAGTTTTGGTACTTCGTATGTAGTGAGCAAGATTAAATGGGTCTTGCCTGGTCGGACGGATTTAACAGCTGGGTCATGCGGATTGATTTGACAGCTGGGCGCTGGTTCTCGACTAGGACAAGAGTCAGTCCCAGAAGTCCGACAGCCGAGGCCGAAGTTGAGTTAAGCGTCGAACATTGATCCTCGTACTCTGCTCGAGAAGTCAGGCAAAATAGGGAAGACTGTATTATGGTCAGGATGTACAGGTGGAATGCGAACGTTGTACGATAAAGGGATTGAAATAAAAGTTGAGGATGAGGCAATTTGTCACGGTTTGAATATAACCAGTGTCACATACCCAATAACCTGATTTGGTATCGGCGCACTGATAATAGGTGTAGGACTACCAACTGGGTAGCCAAGACTCTAGTTGTTGTCCCAAATGCCAATGTAACAACATAACAAACCATAAGGGCCCCGTCGGACCGATCCTTTATTACTCCTATTAGTATCATCGCGTCATCGCGGTATTCACTCCTGGGTATCATCACTCAGGGTAAAATCATCGCAAAATTGAGGTAGCATAAATGTAGAGTTGAGACACAGTACTCAAGGTTGCACCAGCATGGATACTGTAAGGCTGGCAGTGTCATGCATAGCCCCCAAAAGCTTTGTGCCAATCTTGTATTGCAATGTACATCACCACCCACCTTTTCTGACCAAAGCATTATTCACTGCCTCATTCCACATGAACAAATCATTGGGTACCCACTTGGTATGTAAGGGTACTACTTTGGGTTTTTACTGACGGTCCTTCCACAACTTATAACAGTAAATAAATGTCATCATAATCTCATCCAGGATGGGCTCACAGCTGGGATCAACCTCAAGAATCGCAGGTCGACCTTTTAATACTGGCCCAAGTGCAGGTCGATACCGCTTGTACCTAACCACTCGTTCTTTGCTCCCGTCATCCCTGATCATCTATAAATAGTCAATACATGAATCTGTTCTGGGCCCCATTGCATCCTGCGTACCTCAAGACGCCTCGCGCGTAGCTCCCAGCGGTATTCTTTGCCATCAGAGGCTTTGAACACCCTATCCCTTTTGAACACGAATATGAGCGGTGCACTTCGTTTACAAGTATACCACTCACTCACCTTCCACGCCACGACCAACTCCTGTGAAAGTACTGACTCACAGGCACATCGTGTCCATCGTATTGGAAACGCGTCGGCTGGAATGTCCGGAAGTCAATTTGGGCGCAGAAGGCAAAGTGACCCTCATGCACAGGTATCTCGCTCGCACTGGACCGTAGAGTCTGATCCTCGTGCTCAGAATCGCTGACCACGACGGCGTCGTCAACATCTAGTTCCACAGGACGACCGCCGTCAATGGAACTATCATCTTTGCCCTTGTCAGACACCAGCAATTTCCTCTTGTAGAACGTTGGTTTGGCTCTAGGATTTGACTGTTCAGAGTCGCCCAGCCAGACTCCGTTGATCGTATCAACTGCTTTTCGAATAGTCGTCACGCCTGGCCCCGGGAACTGACGGGGTGTATTCACTTTGTACAGGACTTCACCAGTTTCGGTGGAGTAGGTGCTGTTTCTGGAGCGGTGAGAGAGAATAAGGCGCATTTTGGCCTTCTTGCTGCGGGGAGAATGGTATTTTATAGGATGGTTGTCACGCCGCGTCAGTTCACAATGTGATTGTTCCTGTCTGCTGCGGACGTTGGTATGACGGACTACAGAATACAGAATATTACGTTGTTCCTCTCAGATTGTCATCAAAATCCGGCTCTTTGAGTAGAACAGAACGGAATCCAGCGGGGAGATCGGTAGTATTGGGGTGAAAGAATCGCCAATCACTATCTCATTACTATTGATAGCACCCTACACGCTCTGTCGCGTTCTGCTTTAAGGTTTCTTGGGATCAACATCTACTTCAACGAGGATGCTACGATGACCAAGGAGGACATTCTTGATAAGACATAAAACTGCGTATTCTGCCCAGCGCCGGAATGCCCCAAGTTAGCTAATCCGAAGCTGGGCCCTGGCAAGACTTGGAGCCGATTGTACCCGCCACTCCTAGACCGTCTATTTAGCAGGAGCGGGTCCGGCAAACATGGTGATATTGGCGCTGTTGTTATTGTGGTACTCTATATTCTATTCCCCGCTACAAGTAAACTATCTGGTAAGATGCGGGTGACATTGGCGTCGGGCACTTCTCTCGCTAACCTTCTTGGGGATATTCGCCCAGGCCCATTAGACTCCTTTCTGTGCGATAGTCCTCTGCTCTCACTGGTGTCTCCCTCACTCAGTCCGAGGAATCATTTCATGGACGCGTGCTTAAAGTCACTGAGCATAGGAGCCTCGTCTGGCGTGCCATCGTTGGATACCCTGGACACCACGTTTGTGCTTTGTTCCAGTATCTGCTCCTCCTTTTACTTGAACATCTTGATTGAGTGTTGAACATGTTGAAGGGACTCAAAAAGGGCGGACAGCGTGATATTAGGGAGTAAACGAGCGAGGTACAAATCATGTAGACTACGTAGATTTATACCCTAATGAACAAAAAGTAAATTTAAATTCAGAGTGGACATGAGGTCAATCCACGGTTGACCCTGAGCCACAGATTCCAACAGAATACTGAGTGCAAAACATTGGCCCCAGCGATGCACATGGCCAACGGTCGTGACTCGGTTACTTTGATGTGTGAACTTCTTTGTATTATTTCCTCCCTCGCTTCTTTCATTGTTACCATCAATCGTAGCGACTACATACCTCACGATTGTCTACGAATCTATTATTGGGGGAGAGGGGGATTGTTCATCACACCGAAGACTTCGATATCTCTTCTTTGGACACTACCAAATATCAAAACTCCATCAGCCTTACAGCCTGTGGTTCCCACTCGTCGCCTGATCCCGTCTGTTATGGGTCTCGCCGACTATATTGGCTCAATCGTCATGGGATGCCACGATTATGCATTGGCTCCCACCAATGACATAGGACAGAGGGTGGTAAGGTCGCTTTTATGAACCCTGGAAAAGTGACACGTCGACTTGCCAACACCTAGGTGTTATTGAAAGCCAGATTTCCGTTTAGGGAATTTTGGCCAGTGATACTCCCACCCATCTTTCAAACGTGTTCCCGTTTTCGATCCAAGTTATTCCCACCTGGTTTGCCACCAACTCCCTTACAACAACCCGTCGATCGTAGATGTGATGGGTGTCAGGAACATACACTCAACGTCACGAATATACGCGGACAACTGAGGTTACGCCACCCAACTGTTAGTCTTTTATATGTGTGAAAAGCGGAAGTCAAAAGGGAGCTGTACAGTTTTGTCGGTAGTAACGAACGGCACATCGATGTATGGTAAAACCGGGAAGGTTTAGGCTGAACCTGCTTTTAGTAGACATATGAAATAGAAAACGAAAAAGGTAATAAAACAGACAAAAAGGGAAACTTCATCATATTGTGTCTCTCATAACAATGGAGGCGAACCCTTTATTGTTGGTTAGGCAAAGCCTACTACTTGTTGGGCCCTTTGTTATCGATGATAGACTATGTGATAGGTTTATAATAATAGTTATTCCAGCAAGTGTGGCGAAGACTCTCTGATGGATGTGAGTTCAACAACACGAACAGTTTGCATTAATACAACCAAGCGAAATACATCTATGCATACCTGAGTTCAACAATACGAATGTTGAAGAACTCAGGAGACGAAATTTTTCTTTTTATGTACCTCGCGACCATACTCCTGTCCTCAGTCGATCGTATCCGCAAGCTCCTATATCGAACAGCCTCCGCGTGAAAGATAACGAGCTACCCATTCTCGACATTTCTGCGAAAGAAGGTAGAGGCCACCCGGCGCCTGGAACACCCGAATATCCACATACATTCAGAGCGGCTTCGATGCCATTAAGACCAAGGCCCCCGAGCGACTGCACCGTTAGCTGTGAGTGTTTTAGCCAAACCTATGGGAAGGTTCTTCAGGCGTTGGGATTGGGGGGACGATCGCGCCAGGAATGGAGAGTAGGGAACTGTCATATTTGATTTCAATATATCTGTGATCCAATCTATGGGGGATTCTGCTCTAGTGCCGGCGGTAACAACGCAAAAGTGAGAAGGACAACTTGAATATGTGCAAAGGAATTTAATGCTCGGAGGGTTGCTCGAACGGCCCACTACCGTCCGTAGAATGAGGGGCCGCAACATAAGGTACTAGGGAACCCGGGAGCCTTAAATAGGCTGATGATGAGTAAATACCCCCCGCGGAATATTCAAGGCAAACAGAGCAGAGCCCTTCCGCATATCCATTTATGCTGTAGGGTTCGCTCTTGGTTTTCATATCTCCTGATACTCGTTGACTCATTGACCCAGCGGCCCCACATCTGGGCGAGAAATACCCTGAGCGTGGACTGACAAGATCAGGTGCAACCTGTTCCCACCGGCCTTCCGAACACCTTCAAATACAAGCAACCATAAAATGTATAATGTTATATGGAACACGTCCACGTTAAACTTGAACATTAAACCTGAAACACTGCTCACACGCCAAGAGCGAAGAGCGTGAGTGGCTGTCGATCATTGGACTCAGCGACTCATACTCCAACTCGGGACACAGACTTTCCCCACAAGCTTGTCCAGGTGGTGATCAGGATGAAACACGGCCTGACAATGAAGGCGCCTTATGACCACTTCGCCAACAAGTCGACACTCATGTCACCACAGTAGGATTCTCAGGCTCGCCAATTCGGGTGTCCTATACCTTTCAAACGTGTCCTTAGTAAATACATTTACACTGTTTACGATGGACGGTGGCCAAACACTTGGGCTCAACTTGACAGCTGCTGAGAGAAACCCTCCTCGGATTTGGGTCGCGGGCCATGTCACTTGCAAGTCAATTGGCCACCATGATCTACAGCTTTGTTGCTATTTTCGCAGAGATCAACAGTGTAGACGCTATACCATTGTCAGACCCCATGATCGATGGAAGTAGAGGTGAACATCTCGTGGAGCAATTCATTGATCATCACCATGATCTCCCCTAAAATATCGTGGTTGGAAGGGACAGGCTGTGGGTAATGATTAATGTCGAGGTAAACGTTAGTAGTATTGGGTCTTAACGTGATGAGCTAAATAAATAAGATGAGCACCCTCATCCTTACTAGGCTACATTGACACATTGTAGAACTATACATCCGAGGCTCCTGCTATAATTGGTGCGGTGGGCTGTTTTGCTATATTTGATCACACACACACCTGCCAGGCAGCGGGTTCGCTGTACAATGATTGATAGTGGGAATCAAGGAATCTTTTGAGATTTTGGCTAATAATGATGTGAATATCCCCTGCTGTTCGGTGTCAGCTCGCCAAATAATCAAACCCGGCATCGATGAACGCATATTCTCTTGAGAATAAAAGAAACAGGACCTCTGCCCACTATTTCAGTAGAGCCCCCCCAAGCTTCGAGTACTAGTACTATGCCACCTAGCCTACCGCCGCTTACACTCTCGCAGGCTGTAGCCGAAACCTTCTCGGGTGGGCTCTTCTACGGCCTCTATCTCATCACGACTTGCTACGCCAACCGGTGGTTGTTTTTTGCAGACGAAGGATGGAAATTTCGAAAGAACATCCACTGGTTTATGGCCATCACAACCAATCTATTGACTGCAATGTTATTGGTTAATACGGCCTTTATTGTGCACGCTCCAATGGCCCAGTCGGTATTTGTAGAGCAGGGCCACACACCACAGGAGTTTGTCCCGCCTGCCTGGGATGCCATTGTAAGGGTAAGTATCCCAGGTTGTTTGCAATTGGACGGAGAGCTAACATGCCTTTAAATCATGCTGAGTAGTGCATGATAGCGAACACGATTGCTCTGGCTGCGGATATTGTTCTGGTGAGTTCATAGAAGGCCGGACTACATCAGGCGAGTATTAGATCCTCATCATTGTTTCCTGACAGATGTACCGCCTATGGCTTGTGCACAACCGAAGCTTGAGGATCATATACTTCCCTATATTCCTTTGGGTGGGCGGTATCGTGTGCACCATTTTGCAAGGATTCCTTCAGGTCAAACATATCAGTGATCCGAACTTTGGTCCGTATCAGTGGGCGTCGGTCAACATGAATGTGGGGCCTGGCATCACGCTTATACCTTTTTGGGGTTCGACGGTTGTACTGAATGCATACTGCACTGGTGCGCTCAACAACCGTTGAATTAGAATAATATAGTGTTAACAAGTCTCGTGGTTAGGTCTGTTGATTTGGCGAATTCGACAGGCGTCCAAGAAAGGCGAGAGCGTTACTGTAGCAAGACAGCTCCAATACCTCCTTCGCATCCTCATGGAATCCGGTATCTTGTATCTAGCCATCAGCATTGCGCATTTTTCCGCATGGTTCGCCCAAGACAACTTTGCTATCCACGTGATTGGAGGCTTGGTGAGTCTTTCGCGCATATAGTGATAACTCAAGCTAACGCTGATGTCCGTTTAGAACTCGATCATAATTGGCATCGCATTTAATCTTATCTTGATCCGCACAGCTCAGAACAGGGCAGAGGGAGAGGAGATTAACTATCGCGGTGATAGAGTGTCAACGATGAATTTCAAGTCGAAGCCGATGGTGATATCGGTTGAGTACCAAAGCAGTCTTGAGATTGAACCGACGACCTGTCCCTCGTGAGTCGTCTCGAGCCAAATATTCTTAATTATGACTGATTATATCGTGCAGTGATAGCTCCCACCACAGCGCCTAGTCAATCTTTATAGTAGCTGAGGCTATGTAATAATATTTCCATCCCTTCGTTTAGCAGTTGGCCCAGAGTCTGTTTTATAAATATTCTAAATAAATGAATATCTGGTCGTGATTATTCCGTACGAGCTCGAAGTCCACCGGGTTGCTACTTTTACACCACCATTTAGACTTTGATATGCGGGGTGAGGCGGTCCATGAGTGAGAAGCACTCTTCCCCATTTTTCTCGGACCGACGACATATCTGATAGATTCAATGCGAATAGATAAATTAGCCTAGCCTCAAGTTAAACGAAAGTTAGGAAGACAAGGTTCCAATCAACCATTCTTCGTTCGGGGAACTGAGCGCTAAACGCCGAGAACCCACCCGGGCCGGAAAGGGGGAGGTTTGCGGTGCGGGTGACAGTCCGTATGAGGACTTCGCTTGAAGAAGGAACGGCTCCTCCTAAAGTGCGTGATGCTCTTGCCAGGATCGGGGGTTGTGTACAGGACAGACAGTTCTAAATCTTCGAGAAGCTGCTACGTCCCGGTAACTCTAGAGCCGAACATTCCACATGAGGCTGACTTCTCCCGTCTTCCGAGCGTCTGACAGGTCCTATCGAGTTCGGGGAGTAGGCGGCTATTGATATGGATCGTACGGCCTCATGGCCACGCCAAGGAGTTTGGCAAACTACTCCTATGTCTTCTTGTTATTATTTAGCTTAGGGGAGTGAATGAATCCCTAAATATATTCTGTTGACGACAGACCGGATGTAATTGACCAAGATATTGGCACTGGCGGAGATTTTCATCCTGGAACATTGATAGGTTGCTTTGAATTGGACTCCGCAGACTATCGGGTGATAGCAATACTACTGTGGTTGTTGTACATAATATCATTCAAGTGACACTTAAGTCTGAGGAGACTCAGGGAAATCAAGGTCATTGACTGGTAAGGTGGGGGATGGAGTTGGAAGCCGGGAGGGAGGTCGTTGCAGGATCAAGATGCAAGTGAATACCCACTACCAGGGTGGCAGCAACGGTAATCAAACTGACTTTCTACAGAGGAGGGATGTGGATCCGAAACTAGCGCTACTACCGAACTTTGACTTTAACTACTGTGTTTCAATTAGTCAATGTTCAGCCCTGGTTTTCAACGATAGTAGGGCTGGGTGCTAACAGCATGCATGAAACGGAAAAAATGAGGGAGTGATTGTGGACTGTTTGGATCTATGGAGCAGGTAGCACATAATAAACGTCTTGAGAAAAATGGATTGTGATATCAGGGGGGTGTTTCTTTAATGCTCGATCATTGCTCCTCGTGTACATGCGAAAGAGATATCGATTCGCGTATGTAGGTGCACGTGCAGCCGCTTTCGCCATAAGAATTGGGGTTGTGCGCCCTCTGATGGATAATACAATGTAGTCATATGAACCAAAGTGTCGAGTAGAAAAAAGTGGCCTAGATCAGACAACTACCATACATTGGGGAGAGGTCGCTCAGAGAAAGAGCCTGGGGCAAAAACATACTTGATGATACCAATCAGCCAGGAGAAAGAGGAAGGAGGGCGGATTTACTTACTCGCAGAGAAGCGGTTCAATGGTCCATTTGGTATGTTGTGTGTGGACATGAATGCGGAAGGGGACCGCGCCCTCCGTGCACTAAGCCTGTCAGTTTCGTAGAAGAAAGGATTTGGAAAAAGCACGCACTGCTAGCTTATGCAGGATCACGGGAAGGCGCTCACGTAACAATAACAAGAAATAGAGGCCAGTCGCGATGTGGTTGCTTGTAGGGGGGATGCCCGAGATATAATCTGCGTAGCGGCGTTCCAAGGGGCCGATGAGAGGGATTTGAAAGCTGGCCTATAGATCCCCCGAGTGAGTGCGTCCCCAGAATGTGGTGCAAGGAGTCGTATCGTACCTCGATTACGGGAAGGGCACTGGAGAACCTCTGGATATTGTTGAGACACCGGGGGATGAAAAATTATGACGGTACACACGGGGTCTATTGCCGTTATGGCCCATGAGGGTACAACTTCAAAGGTGAATTCCATAACGTGTGAGGTGGTTGGATAGCGCTGTAGCTGGTTGAGCATCGCACGAGAAACAGGACCTTCCGCTAAGGCGCCCAAGATGTCAATAAAGCGGTGGATCGCAAGGATCTCGGGAGGAAGATGAGAAGCATTTTGAGAGACGGGATGCATTGCTGAGTGGGGGCGACTGGAGCGGTGTAGAATGCGAAAGTCACTGAGAAAGGAAAACCACAACGTTTTGTAGCCCGCTAGACGGGTATGAGCCAAGAGGTGGAAAACATACCCTGGAGAGCATATCAGGATGGTACTTTTGGGTGACGTTTCAAGTTTAGTTTGCTTTGCGCCTGGAAGCCTGGTTTTTTTCCACGACCGTGTCGGTTCTATTAATGCACAGTCCTGAATTCCTAGATATGGCCTATCCAATGTCATGAAAAGGGTTCATTCCATTTGTTCGCAGGACTGGTCTGGGCTCTTCCTCGCGCGAATAATACCGGCGTTTGTGAGAAGGTGGAGCGGGGGTTGACGCGCGATAAAATATTCTGATGTGGTGGTGACGCAGACGAGGAATGGCAGCGTATGGTAATGGGAGTAAAGTAGGATATCCATGTATTGGTTGGTGCCCAAGAATAAGTGTGTGCATTGTCAAAGTATTTGGCTGGACGTATGTTGTGAGATCAACCTTGGATCACCATCTTTCGGCTTTGTCACCAACGTCGGCCTCTGGGGCCTTGCCTCATCGCTGGAAATAAGCTGCCATTATTGATCTTTCGCCCGCAGAAAGGTGCATCGAGGGTGGAAGTGGGCAGCGGTAGCCAGAGGGGAGTTTTTTCGAGGTGGAGTCGACCCCGGGGTGAAGGGGGGAGAGACGGTGAGTCAAAACATTCCACAACTCCCCATTTTGTCACCAAAAATCTCCACAGCAGTCGACATAACCGTCATGTACGACACCTCTCCGTATACATCTCTTACCATTGCCAGCTGCCGAAATCGCAAAAGTTTTATCCAAAACCACTTCTGGATCCCCGAACTTCGATAATATTCCCAATGCGTGCTTTGGCAACAAAACGGAATCCACTCGTTCTCTCGTCCAGTGCAGAAAGCAAATACGCCCCGAGTGGAGACGATGACACAAGCTCCACTTCCACCCCCCTCTGCGAGAGATGACGGAAGACATCCTGCATCTTCCGCACAACCACTCCCGCTCACATATACGACTCGGTGGTCCTAACTCCCATTGTTGAAAAGCTCCATAAGGCCTACAGAAGCCTGCAGATGTTCCATCCAAGCACCAAGAGACAGGGGCGCATATGCATACGCTCGACGATCGAATTCAAGAGGAAAAGAAGGCGTATATGACCCGATAACGTCTCTCTGTGAACTCTAGTGATGGGGGAACGCCTGCCAAAGACACGGAACAGAAGTACCCAGGAAGACTCCACCTCTTTTTACGTCTTGGTGCCTCCGGGATCGGTCACCCGCCTGTGCACCCGCAGCTTGAGTGCGCGTTCATGATCTGTTGGCTTTCATATGCACGAATGGCGCGTCGGCTTAGATTTTGGTGAATAAATACGCTGCGGCAACGAAACCCTTCGCATCAACATCAAATAAAGGAGGGATCCATCGATGAAAGAATGCCAAAAAAATGCCGCCTATATTTTAGTCTCGCCCTATCCGATAAACATTGGCCTGTACGACTGGCACCTACTCCTCATTAGCCGTTGGCCAGAACATGGGCTAAGCGCTGAGCACCTACATCTCGCTATAATCCATCCGATTTTTTCGTCCCTCATTCCGGTTCATCCAGGCCGCAATCGGACACCAGCGAGACAAATATCGATCCCAAGCAACCAGGCGGCCCATTGTAAACGTGTATTTCGCAACGTAGAGGACCCTTCGACGCAGCAGCTCCTTGCTGGTGATCCGGCACCAGTGCCCGCTTGTAGGACTTTACATGGGCGTCTATCGATAAATCCCAACACTGCTTGGAAGTTTTTTGGACCGCCGCAATTCTCTCCGAAATTACTGGGGGAAATGTCTCAAATAAGTTCCAGAATTGTTCTGCTGTTCCGGTATTCAGGGACTGGACGCTAGAAGGTAGAAGAATATTTCCCACCGAATTATTTCGGAACGTTTCTCCACCGTAATATTGCATGACATGTTGAACAGACGGTATCCCCAAAGAAGTTAATATGTCATGGTCTGCATGAAGGGAAGTGGCGGGAGACGGTGAATATATTGGCAACTGGTTGGGTGACGGTCGAAAAATCGAAAAATCGAGCTGCGTGTCTTCCTCTCGCGAAGATTCCAACAAGCCTTTGACAAACGAAGGTAGGTTTTCCACATCCTCAGATATCTCTGTAGCTGACGATGGTGGCTATTTTAGGTGCAGAACTGGGAGACGGAACTGGGAAGCGTAGCTCACCTCTCATTGACTACTCTTTCCTCCCTGTGTTTCTTTATACCCTGCTAATTCCACCGTCTTCGCCCTGCTGTACCTGCTTATATGTGCCTCCTCCTGCCCAGAGAAACCCCGAGAATCGATGAGGAATGTTCACCGTAGGCCATTTAGTCTAAGCTGTTCTCGTCACTGAGGTGGGTCGGAATTTTCCTTCGTCGCGGCGGGTCCGAAGGACATTAATGAAGGGGGCAGACGGCAAGCCCGGGAGGCTGGGGGTGGAATTATTTGGTTGTTGAAGTCCGCGAGGTGTCCTAGCGTGAGAGCATACCTGATCCCCCAAAACAGTCCATGTTTCCTTCCTCTTCCACTCCCTTTCGTTCCACCACCTGCTCCATAGTTCCACAGGGTCCATGCACCAGTTTTCCACCCGGTGGTGGCATGACCACACTTGCGATTTTAAAGCGCTTGGGCTGTCTCGGACCTTAGAAAAGGTGGACAAAGGTCGTCAATTGGTCGATCAATGCACCAGAGCAACGCAGAATTTTACGACATCCGTTGACAGGTTCTCGAGCTCTCTTCTCGGCAGCTTGACATAAAACCACCATGCACTGCCCGAAAGTCGTGCATTGCGAGTCATCACACACCCTATACTTGGTGCATTGACATTGTGCCACTCGCTGACCCAGTCACGCGATGCCTGTGCCTTCTCCTCTACTAGCGTTCCCCCATCTCTCTGCCTCTACACCCACCCCATGAACACTGGACTGGCCTTCCTCACGCTGTCTAATTCTTTATCTATAGAATTATCCGAGCGGCACGTATTTTCATTCACCCACATGTTCCTTGTCTCATGATCGCCCGACGTTCGTTTCAAATGACGTGTACCGACTTTGCAGTATGATGGATATATATTCACGACTCCGACAAGTCCCAGTAATACGCAACAAAATAGTACTGAAGGTGAGCGTCAATATTTGGCGCCGGGCGCCACACCCTTAGGCCATATTTCGTTGCTGTAGTTGCGCGCTACTGATTTAGGTTTTTTCATGTCAAGCTATCAGTGATGCGCTCTTACAAGTCCCAACTACCGTCCCCACCTAACGACGCCAGCAAAACGAGCCAATTCATCGGTACAACATGACGTAGATTCCGCCCACTGCCTTTCGGTCCGCTAATATCCTGAAAAACAAAAATTGAAATCCAGCGCCCTGCAGCTTGATAATAACGGACCCAACACCAAAATTGTTATCCACCTGACGTGCGGGAAACAACCGGAGTTCCGAACCCCCTGCCCTCATTGTCTAACATCAAGCTACCAGACTCCGTGTCGGTGAGCACCGCCACTGACACACTCCCAATTCCGACGCAATATTGACCCTTGACCGTTCTATAAACCAGGACATGACGTGTAAACCAACAGCACCGATACACTAATATCCTGATTGGCCATAACGAAGATGCTCAAATCTCAAGGTTAGAGGTGCGGCCACACGCGGTCCCTCTATTCGATCAGGTTTCTCGCTTGGACCTCACCCACCAATCCGGTTCCATCCCCGGCGCACCATAAATATTAATAGAAGTGTCCACACAGGAATCCACACGTTGCATCCCACAACAGACCACAACCTATCATGCCGGAGCTACGCCACCCACCAGGGGCATATACCTGAAACCCTTAGATATCTGGCGGAGAAGTGGAGAAAGAACAATGGGCCATCTCGCGGTGTCAACTACCCGTACCAACATTTTTTTGCAACCCCGCTAACCGAATGCCACGATCACGCTAGCCCATGCAAGGCAACCCCCGGGCACGACTGGATTCGGTTGGTAACTGATTAATAGTGTACAACAACCCTGGTCGTTTTACTCAACAATCTCCATGACCGATCGCATGGCACTCTGTGGACTACCAAAGCGTCGAAGCGACCCATGCCCATGGAATTTTTCTCTCGAAGGGGAAGTGGGCCTACTTGGATTAGTTCGCTAGACAAAGTGATCCCCGCTATCGTGGAAAGATGATCAGACCACAACACCCCGGCGGAGAGAAGGTCCATCCTAGGGCAGCGGAACCAAAAAAAGAATTCAAACTCCAACAAGAGAGAGCCTAGATCCAACTCTGATGGAAATCCTGAAGTTGGTAGCCTGGGCATCACCACCTGTAATTTTACGGTGGTTTGAGGTTCGGTCGCATTACCACTTGGTGGAAGCCGGCTCTTGAAGGGACCTGAGTCTTATATGTTGCCCCTCGGGAGTTCAACAGAAACATTGACCAAGCCGTGGCCCACGAGCACCATACTGAGGGTGTACTGGTAAAAGCAGGAAATAATTAAATGCTACTCATGTATTCCTATACAGTCCTCTAATTGATCACTGAGTCTTAGCAGAATCACTGAAAATGAAACATAACTCCTCGTATTTCGACACATGAAATAAAAATGCCAAAGGCAACCTGCAGTGCAACCAGATCATCGTTAGCAGATGATAGTGAGATGAGTTACAGCTGCGATTACAGAAGACGGAAGACACACCCAGAGTGATCGACGGAGAGAAAATAGCGTGCGTCCAAGGAACCTGGATGAGGCTGAAGCTGGGCTCCTTCCCGAGCGAATGTGGGCAATGTCTTGGTCTAAGCTTCGAGAAATATCATGGGGTACGATAAAAGCGGTTGTCACTTGGATTCGCTGCGATGGGACATAGTCAGTTAAACGACTCTGTTCTATGGGGCGGCATAAGGGTGTCGAATATCTACCGACCTGCCAGGATGCAGCACTGAGAGTCTAAGTGGTGACTGAAGATGAGATGGAGTTAGGTCCAGAGAATACCATCTTATGCACCTTCATTGGCCTTCGGACATCACCGTCTCTCCTGGCGAGAATATTGGGAATAGAAAGGTGCAACGTTAGTTCGAGTAAGTCGAATCCAAGCCTGTTGATGGGAGTTTTCGTGATCGATTTTGAAGAACCCATGGCGAGGGGTAGGCGGCTGAAAGTATCCAGTGGGGGATGAGAGACGGACGGTGTTAATCTACGGAATAGACAGCGTAGAAGCTCTGTGTTTATGAAGTATTAGCAAACCATGTCCTACAAGGAAACACTGGTAAGGGACAGGCCAGGAACGCGTCGTCACTGGATACCTCCGAGCTAACTTGCCTCGAGTCGTGTATATGGTGACATTCCTGTCGTGAATGGTTTCCAGCCCTTGTACGAATTTTGCCTCAAAGAACCCTGAGAAAACAGGTAAATCACGTTCGGCTTCAATGTAATATATTGGCTTACGACATGATATCGCAGAGACTGAATCTAGCAGGCTCGTAAGCGGCCGGTATGTGCAAGGATACCACATTGCAGGAGCCGGTGTTCTTGTGTGGAATTCGGGTTTTTATGAGCGCATTACAGCGAATCTGGATGAATTAAATGGCCTCCGTTCTGGAAAGATTCTTTCTGGAAATTACAAAAAGAGGCGCGGGCATTATGACCCTTTGGCATGGTCTTATCCATACGAGGCGCGTAAAACCATCAGCTCGTGGATTTGAAAACATGAAAATTTACCAGGACACACGTGTTAGTAAGAGCTTATCGGGGACTCAGTCAAGATGAAAATGTGCAGGCGCACGACCAGGAGGAAAGATTTAAGAAGACGAGCGTAGTCGTGAATCGCTGTATATCGAAGGCAGCCGCACCGAAACCGAAGTAGTCCTGTTCCAATAGAAAGGGCTGGGCAACTTCAGTCATCGATTCCCGCCGCCAAACTTCAGGTTTGTTGGCCCTGTAGCTCGCAATTGTCGGTTCACCGCAGTCGTCCTTTTAGGGTCACAAGGACATGATTATGACGTCATGACGATACAGCAAGAGAGATACTGCCAAGCTTGACAAGGAAGACACAGACATGATATATACAGCCGGAATTATTCTTAGAGAAGCCAAAGGGAGGGTAGTAATCGCGGCTCGACATGTACTCGTAAAAGGGCACCTGCATTGCTGCGTTTACGGTCATGATCGTAGGAAACTAGTATCTGAACTGAATTGGTTCTACTCCGTTCATTGGCTCGTCCCACACCGATCATCCGCAAACTGGCCCTTCAATTGCTACAACACTTGCACGATCTCAGCTGGAAGGCGCCACAAATCAGCCGACCCGACCCTCGCACAGATAAGCATATAGGGGCACCTGCAATAGTCCGGCTCTCCGCCTTCATATTATAGTTCTTAGTGCGCCCTTTATTCCCCTGCTTAAACCCGACGACCACAATCGAACTCCTACCGCCCGATCGGACCTTAGCTGAGACCAGAAGGCGTACGTGATACGAGAGTGATTTGCGCGTGTCGAACATGGTGTTGAGGGATTTCGTACTTGAGGGTAATATCTACGTCAATGACGCTCGTTAGGCATAAATTGAGGCAAAAGGGAAGTCGGCACACATGAACCCATTGCTTGTCGAGAAGTAGTATGCGTTCCCGTCGTCTCAAGCGGAATAGCTTCCGCTGGAACACAGTATAAGACTGCGCCTCATCAAATAAGCGTCTGAAATCGACTGTGCAGCAGCGAGAGTAACCTACCCTTCTGGTCTCCACAGAGTCAACAACGGCCTGCGTTCGTTTTTTTCCATGGGCCTTGTTCGGTGTAGGACCAGCCAAACTAGCAAATGAGCCAAGGCTCGGGTCGCCGATGGACCTTTGATTGAAACTCCTATTCGTATTCGGCTCTACTGAACGCCCCAGATCGGAAACCGACAGAGGGTCGCTGTGGTGGTGGCGGTAGGTGCTCGCTGGAGGAGACGTTGCTGGTGTAGAAATTCGATATGCTTGTCGGGGAAGGCGACGGCGAACCGGGGGCGAACGAGTAGCCGGCGATGTCGCTATGTAGGAAGATGCAATCGAAGTGGGAGCCCGCCCTGAGCGTCCACGGCTACCCTGGATGTTATTCGACAGAGGTTGTGAAACTGGAAGGGCAGAAGAAATGGTGTTCCGCCGTTGGCCAGGACAGTCCCTTAGACTCGTTGTACTGCTTCGGACATTACAGGGCATTGAATGAAGAGAAGAGATAGATTTGTGGGAAGCATGTTGACCTGATAGCTGGAGGCTAAATTGGCTCACTGAAGTGTTCATGTCGCAAGGTGGGTATTGTTAAAAGGAACTGATAATGACTGTTTTGGCTGAAGCTATCTGAATGGAGACTGGCATTCGTCATTGTCCATTTAAGGTGTTTGGAACGGATAGGAGAAACGGATAACAGGAATACGAGTGGAACCATCATCAAATAAAGGTAAGTTGCGGTCAAGTTATGGATGATATCGGTACATACAACAGAATAAGATTTAGACTCGTAGTGAGCCAACACACTAACCAACACACTCCCATATCTTCCGCGGATTGAGTCGTACTCAGAGCTTCGCTGCGGCTGTAATTCCGCTCGAGTTGTATCTAGCTCCACCGTCGATGACGGTGTGGGTCCCTGTGATATGTGCGGAGGCAGGTGAAGCCAGGAACATTGCCAGCCCAGCAATGTCGTCAGCGCGACCAAAACGACCAGTAGGTTGGACGGACTCGAATGCTTCTTCTCCGGCTGTGCGCAGGCCGAATGCCGTCATCTTGCTTGGGAAGAGACTAGATAGGGGGGTCACGATAGGTACCATGTGTTATATTCATGAAGGCATACCCAGGAAGAATAGCGTTAACGCTGAGTGACCCATGGACGCGTCAGGATGGCATGGTAGTAACTGAATAGATAAACATACGTGACATGTTGAGGTCCTAGTTTGAGGGCAAGCGCCGATGTAAGGTGGTTTACTGTTTTGTGTCAATCAGTGAAATCCCAAAAACGTGAATGATGTCATTACCAGCTGCTTTACTTGGCTGGTCTAAACAAGAAAAATGAGCAAACGTCTACAAGGTGCTTAGGAACACCACATACAGCTCCATGTGCCATTTCCAGCGTCACTTAGAGGACTCTCACAGGCAGGATCGACCGAAGACGTTGAAGAGATGTTAATGACACGTCCAGGGTCGAGATTGGTCGAGTCCCTTATAAGGAGGTCGGTCAGGCTGGAGAAGGGAATGAGAGGAGTCTATATATATGAAAGGAAATGCAAACCCGGCAGTCACTAGAAAAGGAAACGATGGGTAAGAAGGAAGCAAATCATTTAGTTCGGGAATTACACACTATAGAAGACGCTCTTGACGTTCACGTTGAAGATGTTGTCCCATCCCTTTTCTTCGGGGAAGTCAGTGTACGATCCGCCCCACGTTACTCCAGAGTTATTGACCAAAACATGGAGTTTAGACTCGCGTTTCCGGAACTCTTGAATGAGGGCATCACAACCAGCCTTTGACTGGAATGGACCATTCAGCAGCTGGATTATGTAGGACAAGGCATACACACATTAACGTTGGCAACGATGTAGCCAACCTTTCCCGATGCATATTTCTTGATATCAGCAACAGCCTGCCGTGGCAATGAGTTTAACATTCCGCGAAGGGAAAACTGCGGAACGAACCTCCTGGAGCTGCTTCTCTTTCCTGGCCGCGATGTACACGTTTGCACCGTTTTGAGCGAAGCCCGTCGCTATCATTTTACCAATACCGGAACCCCCGCCGGTAATGAGAACTGGAACGAAATCAGACCGCGAGTTGTAATTGAGTTGTAATTGGGTTACATCCGTGCACTGACCAACTTTTCCCTTAACATTGAAAAGCGAAGAAATAGAGAGATCTGAGGATATTTTAGAGCTTGGATGCGGAATCAAGGGCTTGCATACCAGAGGCCATGGCTATGATGGGAGCGGGTGGGTGAGTGTGTGTGTACTTTCATACTTATACCGGCTTCTTCAGTCCTAGGTTCCCGAGGCCAAAACACGTGACATTCCCTTTGTGGTAAATTTGTCTACTGTACTATGTAAAGTGTCTCTGTCCGTGTCCAATGATTAATTAACCCTGATACCCTGCTCTATACTCTATGAATCCTATCTTCTACCAGATGCTTTCTCTGCAGCACGTCGGCATTTACGAACAGCATGCTGAACCGCCCGGATCCAGCCCATCGTATCCTTCGCTGAAGTCCCCTTCAGCAGGATAGAATCCCCTCCCCGCGGGTACGGTTGACTGATCTGGAAGATGACGTCGTCTCGGCCACTCGGTATCTCCTTTACCTGAGCATACGCAAGGGGAATTGGCTGTTGAAAATGCGTGAGCTTCGTCAATAAAGCAAAAACCGGCGACTAACCATCCGATATAGCGTCTTCATTGCCTCATCCGTTAACACCAAGATATCACTACACAAGAATGCGTATATCTTCCGCCCGCTCTTCGTCTTAATGAGAGGGCCCTCCTTCAATAAATTTCGGGTACCCATGTGTCGTGTTGGTGCTGTAAGGTCGAGTCGTCTACACCATCAGTGAGCTTCTACTGAACTAGAGCGTAATGGAAGGTCGATGACGCACCCTTGACCAATCCAAAGGTTTTCAGACACCTTTTTGAGCTTTTCCCGCCCTTCTTGTTCCCGTATAGTCTCGTTTATGTGGTCAAGCAATTTCTCAGAAATGTCCTGTGACTTTTTAATTGCTTGGTGTTCCCCGCCTGATTCCGTGTATTGGAGAATCTATTCCGTCTTTCAGAAACTTTGTCCAGGATGACGACCCTTGAACGAGTTTACCTGTTTGATGAGTAATGGGTACCGCGTTATTCGTTGCACTGGACGACCAAATCAGTAACAAAACATGGGGACGCTGAACATGTCTTACTCGGGGAAAGCAGATAACTTGATAAGTCAAGGTTCCTCACAGACGATTCAGTATCTCGTATCCGCTATCAGAGTACAGTAAGCGCGGTTTTTTCTCCAGCGAACAAGCAATTACCTGCAAATGGATCGCAAGGTCTGGGTTTGTATCTCTCAGTGATTTAAGAACCTTGATCGCCGTCGACTGGTTTACGCAATACTCCTACACAAATAGTATGGTCAAGGGAGAATCGTTTGGATTGACGAACCGCACACACCAAATAGACGCCCATACTCGGGATGTGCTTCAATAGGATGTCCCCTATCTTGTCCACGTACAACCGACAGTCCTTCTGCCTCACTTCTAACGAACTCATGAACGCCGTATTAGTAAGTAGGATGTCTTCAATGTTCGCAAAGACGACGGTAATTTCTTTTTGAGACAGAAGGGATAGCATGCTTGAATAGAAGACCTAATAACGAAGCGTGAGTCATGAGAACCCCGAGCAAGGAATACTTACCTCTACGATCAACTGTACATCACGAACATATGCCGCCTCTGTGCTTATCAGCTCGAAAATGGCCTACGAGAGAATGGGGAGTCAATGTAGAGAATCAATCAAGGAACCGCGATTGCGCATACCTCCTGTCTCTTCCTCTCATTCACTGGTATACCCTCCAGCGCCGTCTTATCAACCAAACTCGCCCAAGACTGTGGCCTTCTGTCAGTGATACCCGCCGCGACATGAACGCCAGCGACCCACCGAACCAAATGCCGGGCTCTCAGATCTCGTATCCCCAACTCGACTCGATACACTCTCTCCTTCCCCAGTGGTATGCATAGCTATTGGCCCTGATATAACCAACTTCCTCCCAGAGCCTCCCTCCGGCGTCTTCGACCGACTCATACTCAAGAACTGCAGAAATTGGCCATACCTACTTCCACTATTGTTCGGCATCCCGGCTGGTAACTCTTCACCCTTCCCCTGCCCAGAACCTGGATGTAAACCATGCAAATGCGCCGACAGGTCACTCCACGAATGATGGTGGTGGTGATGATGGTATCCCGGCCCTTCCCCTGACTCCTTACTCGCAATGGTCGTCATACTCATTGTGGTAGCTGGTGATGAAGGGGGGTACAGCGAACTCGTATCCGTTGATGTTGCAGAAACGACTGATAGCCGATTCGCACCGCCGAGGTTTGCATTTCTGAACGACTCGTACCGCTCGAATGCGTCGTCCAGTCTCTTGGCATGTTCGTCAGGGTCAGAGCTCCTATTCGCAGGCGATGCCGGCACTGATGTTGAGCCCTTATCTCCCTGCCCCCTACGTCCATGAGGGATTGGAGGTAAGTCTTTCATAGAGCTCACACTTGATACTGATCTTTTGTTCTGCCTCCTCCGCGGAGGCATTGAGGGTAGAGTTCCCGAGGATGGACCAGCGGCAGACGAGGTAGTGGTAGTGATGGGTTCCGAAACCGCAGTATCGGCAGGCTGTATCGAGGATGAAGGAGTGATAGGAATGGCAGGTGGTGGTCTCCTCTTCTTCTTCTCCTGTTCATCTTCGCCATTGAACGTCGCACTGTCATCTGGTCCAATGGTCACTTCTGAAATATCTCTGCTCTTCCCCTTTCCGCCCTCCGTTCTCCTCAGGGACCTCGCTCGCACCAACTCTGGTGGTGGCTTGACGCGTTCGCCAATTTGTACAATCAAACCTGCGGCTTCCAACACCATCCTCCTTTCCCTCTCTCGTGCTTCCTTCTCCTCTTTCGTTTCTTCGTCATCATCACTCTCCTGGAATGATAGATAGTCAGAACCGGAGTCCGAGTCCGAGTCTGAATCCAAATCAGTGTCCACTGCGGACCCTGGTTCGGTAAGGGTGAGGTGGCCGACATCACGGGCGTCGCCTGATGTCTGCGTTGTCGAAGAAGTCATTGATGCAGTTGAAGGGGAATTAGTTGGAGGGATGACGGGGCCTAGAACGGACAAATCAAGCTTTGCAAGAGGCTTTGCCTTCTGCTGTATTACGCCTGTGCCTATATGCGTGTTAGTAAAACAAAAAGGAGGTGTATTCCACCACATCACATGATAAAGAAAATGACAAGCAGTCATTGTTGATGGGAGGGGAACGCACGTAGAAAACAAAAACAAATTCCATTCCCAATCATGTAGTATCACGAAGTTTTCAAGAATTTGTATCAAATCGGTGTGGAATGTGTGTACATGTCAAAATCAAGCAGAAAGAATCATTCAGCCTATGCTCGCCAAACGACGGGAGAAGCAGAAAGAGCGAAAGAGCGAGGAATTAGGGACGAAGGAGATAAAAGGATGTTAAGAAACAGGAGGACTTAATGAAGACGAAAAGCCCACTAACCCTCAACTACTTCCAAGTAACTCGCCGGAACAATATACACCAATCCCTCCTTCTCCGCCTTCCACCATTCCTCCTCACCCCTGTCCACGATTGAAAGTGTTTCGCCTTCGCCGAAGCTTAGTTCGTCCGGGTTACCACCCGCGTAATCGTATAAGGCCTTCGCTTTCGCTGTCATGGGAGAAGTGAAAGAAAGTACAGAGTCAGCAAAATCAAGGAGAGTGGAGTAATACGAGACCATAGGAGCGGTGATAGAAAAGATAAGTGGGTGAAACAAAACTCACAAGGTCTAATGATCTCTATATACGTTTTAGGGAACAATCCGCTCTTCCCTGTGCTGACATTCTTTCCATACCACCACTCGCTACCCGATTTAGAAGGGTTGGCAATGATAACGACGTTTTCGGTGAAAGCTATAAAAAAATCCCATCAATATCTGATTCCAGAAGTGATGTGTAGGGACAGCGTACAGAGATCATCCGGTCCCTCGCCAGTAAAGGCAAATAAGGATCGCACACGGTGTTCTGTTGGCCGATTCACATTAACGTCTTTTCCAGATCCAATTTCTCGTCAGTCGCAACTCACCAGTGGCTTTATCAATATCAGCCAGTGAATCTGGCCCAGCATCCACAGACGGCTCGTCAACCTGAACTACAGGCGGTGGGGCACGGTACAGCTCTTCTTCATCAACTTCGGCCGTAGCAGGCAACGTAGTCATTTGCGGAACCCCTGCATCAGCCGCCCGGGAAGTAAACCAATCAACAGACTGTCTGTGATCCATCTTAGGATGCACAGGCTCGACGGGCTCGGGTTCAGGCACGGCAGGTGGGGAAATAGGCCGAGTAGAAGCATTGATGTGGGCTGGAATAGAATTGTCACCAATAATTCTTCCCGAAATAGCCGGTCCACTCTTGTCAACGGTCTTAGTAGGCTTTAATCTCATACCGCCCTGGATCGACATCAACAGCGCACCCCTGTCTCCGGATGCTGCGGAAGCGGCAGGTGCGAACGGTGCGGGAGGTGCAACGGGAGCAGGAGGTGCAGATGGCGTGGGGGGTGCGGGGGGAGGTGCTGGTGCGGGGGGTGCTGGAGTTGCTGCGGGAGCCGAAACTGCAGAAAAAGGAGCTGGCGAAGACGGACCAGATCCACGAGCACTAGGTGGACCAGCCGATTGTGGCCGTCCAAACAACTGTTCTGCAATATTCGCGCGTTTGGCTCTGGACTTGTCATACTCATCCTCACTGCTATCATCGTCATCTTCCTTCTCGTTGATATCATCCCAATCATCGTCGTCATTGGCGAACGAGGCTGTGTGATAAGATGTCTTTACCGAAGGAGGTGCAGGGCTCTTGGAGGGTGCAGGAGGAGCGAAGTTTGGGCTCCTGGGTGGCGCAACGGGGGAGGCAACCGGTTTCGACCAGGGATTTGTACTGGCACTCCCATTCGAAGCGGCAGGTGCAGCACTGCCTCCCTCCTTGAGCAATCGACTGAAGGGGTTCGTCGACTTCTCTGATGCAGCAGGCGATGGAATGACAGGTGCTGCCGCTGCAACGGGAGGTGCTGGAGCTGGGGGTACTGGAGAACTCTGAACGGCAGGCGCAACGGGAGCCGGAGGTGGGGAAGGTTCCCTGAGGGGCGCAGCCTGTCTTGTTTTCAAAGCCTTTAACTTAGCCTGGTAGCGTTCTTCCTCGAGGCGCTCCCTTTCTTCCTCTTCCTCGAGCTGACGTCGACGAGCTTCACGAGCTTCCCTCTGCTTCTGGAGGGCCTCTTCTCTTGCACGAAGTCTCTCCTCCTCTGGATCAACCTCTGGCACTGCGGGAGGTGCAGGGGGTGGGGCGGGAGCGGGATTAGCGCGGGGTGCCGGTGCGGCTCGAGGTGCCAGGGGCACTGGGGCAGCGCCTCTACGTATGGGTGGAGGGGGTGCAGGTGCACGCTTTGCAGGTGCAGGTACAGCCCTAGGTGTGGGCACAGGGGGTGCTGCAGTCGCGGTAGTAGTTGGAGTCGGGACAGCAGGTGCAGGTGAAGCAGGTGACTTTGCAGCCTTTTCACTCTCCAACCGTTCGCGGCGCGAGCGTTCTCTCTCCTCAGCTTGCTTCTCAGCAGCCTTGGCCTTTTCCTCAGCTTCCCTCTTCTCCTGTTGTAAACGATCTTCGACGCCGGAATCCAAAGTTGGCGAAGCGGTGGGAGTGACACCAAGCGCAGCCATACGAGCTTGAATACGACGCTGAGCTTCTGCTTTCATGTAGGCCTGACGTTCTTCAGATGACATCCCCTTAAGGTTAGGTGCGGGTGAAGAAGATGGCTGAACAGGTGCCGCGGGAACAGACAGAGCAGCTGGGGAACGGGCCTTGGCGGGAGGACTGCGAGGGCGTTCGGCCTCCCTTTCCCTTTCTCGTTCTCGGTCTCGGTCTCTTTCCCTATCTCGTTCGCGCTCCCTCTCCCTGTCGTCATAACGGTCGCGAGAGCGATCACGACGCGAATCTCTGTCATCGCGATCATAACCACGAGAGTAGGGCCTCTCATACTCGTCATACCGCCTCGAAGAGTAGGAATCCTCCTTCGCGTCAAACCGACCAAAGCGCTCATTCGCCCGGTCACGGTCACGTGTCCATTGTCTCTTTTCCATCTCTTTCCTTTCATCCCTCATTTTGATCTTTCTTTCTACCTCGGGAATACGCTCGTGCATGAGGTTCAACATTTCTCGCTCTAGTTTCCTCTTCTCTTGATCTTTTGCCGCCGACCGCGGTCCCCGAGAAACATAATCCAAATCATCCTGGACGCGCCGGACCCGGTACCGTAGGTCTTCCATTTCCCGATCTAATGCTTCATCTTCGGCAGTTCTCGTAGCATCGGCCTCAGACTGTTTGTCGAGCATCTTTGCTGTATTCTCCAGCTGTCGCTTCATTTCCGTTAGGTCGGCTGCTGGACTATCATCCTCACGGCGAGACCTGACGTCATCACGGTTAACGTGACGGCTACGCGGCTTATATATCCCTGCAGGCTCATCGTCGGCGTGTTTGTAGATAGTGGCGTCACGACCAGACTCGAAGGACGGCGAAGAACTGACGAACGATCGGTTCTTCAGTCGGGAAGTTGGGTCGTTCATGCTTGACGGTGAACGGGACCTCGTTTCGTTTTTGAGCAGATCTTTAAGCATGTCAACCGAGCTGTCGAGATCCCGGGCGGAAGGAGGAATTAGCTCCTCAGGCAATGTGTCGGGAATCGGCGTGCCATTGAGACCTAAGAGGATGATGAGTTACATCAACAATCGAAGGAAATGTCGTGGACGTACGTCGGTATATCAGCGCCATAGCAACATGGAATTCAGCAATGTTGAGCTTTCCACGATCATCTCTATCAGCGAGCGTCCTACTTTCATTAGACGACACCGATTTTGAGATTTAAAAAGAAAACATACCAGATACGAGCTAGATCATCCTTGGGTAAACCACTCGCCCCAAATACCTCCAACGCAGTTGGACCACTAATAAAACCAGTGTTTTGGGCGTCCCAGGTACGGAAGAGAGAGTTGTACTGCTTCTTCTCGGCTTTCGTGAGTGCCCATGGAATTTGCTGAACGGCATTCCCTTGCTTGGCTTGATTGTGCTGGATAAAGGATTGCTGGAGATTGCCTTGCTGCGGAGCCAACTGAGGAGCCCCTCCCGCAGTGTATGGCGCAGACGTATTCATTGGCATAAACGTATTTGTCATAAGACGTAACCTTGGATCAATGATTCCGGTTGGCTGCGCAATGAGAGGTGTCGTGCCGGGAAAGCCAGTTTGCTGGGGTGCAAGTCCGCCTCCGTATCCCGGAGAGGTCGTCATCAATCGATTAGGCTGTTGAGGTGGAGCATTGAGGAAAGTGTGCGTTTGCGTTCTCTGCACGAATTGGGATGGAATTTGCGGTACTGGTGGTGCCGAAGGAACGGGAGGTGGTTGTTGCTGCTGCTGCTGGAAATTGGTTCCTGGGAAGCCTGTGGCCTGGGGTTGGAGAAAGCCCGACCCCCCGCCAGGGAAACCGGTCTGCTGGGGCTGCTGGAACTGGCCAGGACGCTGACCAGGAAATCCAGTCTGCTGGGGCGCGAGACCACCACCTATGTTCTGGGGTTGCTGAAACTGCGGCTGTTGAAACTGTGGCAACTGCTGCTGAAACTGGGAGTTCTGTTGCTGAAACTGGGGGTTCTGTTGCTGAAACTGTGGTTGCTGGAACTGTGGATTGGCTCCAGGAAACCCCGTCTGCATAGGATACTGGAAACCAGGTTGACCCTGGCCCCATTGCGCCATGGTGGTATGAGTGCAAGAGTTGAAGATGTGACGCGGGACTGGCGTGTCGGGCCAAATTCGGATATGTTAGATTTTACGTATTAATTTAAGCTTAGCTAAGTCTGCCGGAAAATCTGATATGTTTGTTTGAAATCACATTTCCAGACCCTCGCCCTATCTCGGGGCAGCCTCACACTGTGGGATGCAGCTCTAATATAGTCGATCTTGCGTCAGCAACAGAGGCGGAGGGCGATCCATGGCCGGGAGAGCACGTATGTCAAAAATGCTCTAGAGATTCACTGTGGTCGAGGCCGGAGTAGACTACTTAATCTAGTTTAGGCCTCACCTGGCTTCTGCCTCACCGCCTTGTTCAGGCGATCCCGTGCGCCGGATGTGACAGGTCCGCATTTTATACCCGTTCCTTCTCCCAAGAACGTATATAACCCAGGACATACCCGGACAACACATCTTAGATGATCCCAGGTGTGCTATTTCTCCCCACAACTGCCATCGTCGCTCACATCGACCGCCAAGGTCCCCTTCGAACGCTCCCACACCTATGAGTATGCATTTCACACCACACACGCCCCACTCTCCAAAACGTATCCTTCTGGAGGAAGAAGAAACCCGTCTGGCCGCAGAGCTCTCCGCAATCCGCTCCCAGATGAACGAACTAGCTCCTGTTAGCGTTTTGCCAACAGAAATCCTCGAACAGGTCTTCAGCATCTGCGTCTCATGGCTCTATTCTCCAAAAAAGCCTAGGCATCGCCTCGCTTGGACACAAGTATGTCGACAGTGGCGGACATTATCGTTCAATTCGCTGCGCTTATGGCAGTGCATCGATCTTACTGACTCGCGCTTCGCGCGCGAGTTCCTCGCCCGCTCCAGGGCGGCCCCAATCTCCATATTCTCTGCGTCACCGCTCAAAGTCTGCACTGAGGACCTGGTCATCCACACTAGCCGACTCCACTCCATCGATGTATTCTTATTTCCCGACGACATGCTCGACCTCTTCACTAGTCTCGGTCCCAACCTATTCTCACTAACCAGCTTGTCGCTCAAGATACCCCCCGTGTCGTCCACATTCATCCTTGACACACCTATACCCTCCATCCGCCGCCTTTCCTTGGATTGCGTTGCTGTCCATTGGGACGCCCTCGCTGACCTCACCCACCTAACCTTACG
The DNA here is from genome assembly GCA_015584085.1 of Macrolepiota fuliginosa MF-IS2. NCBI lineage: Eukaryota > Fungi > Basidiomycota > Agaricomycetes > Agaricales > Agaricaceae > Macrolepiota > Macrolepiota fuliginosa. The sequence continues at coordinate 27,312 of MU151212.1, forward strand.
TGGACTCTGCCCTAAATTTTCGCCATCTGTCACACAAATCCACGAGATCTTTTCCAGATCTCCTCTCCTCGAGTACGTCCGGTTGGACAGTATTCGCCCAGAGGATCTTGATGCCCCAAATCAAACCCTCACATTACCCCATCTACGCGACCTCATTATATCAGCCAAAGCCCCTATAATCACCGCAATCCTGTCACGGATGTCCCTTGCTCCAACGACTCGGCTTCAGCTTACCTGTGCGTCATTCGACGATCTCCGCACATTTTTTCCTCGCGGCCTCCCCTTTGAGGTTCCCATCAACCACCTACACATCGAAGGCCTCCGTTTTGCGCGTCATGCCTCGCGCTTTCTGCGTGTGAATGCTCGACCGTGGTCAGACGACCCACAAGACATACAGTTCACGCTCGACTCTGTCTCGTGCATCGCAACTCCATTCCTATCCTCCCTTCCGATCATCCTCAATCTCTCCCAAATCACATTCCTGGAATTCAATACAGGTGTCCTTCTCGATCTCTCCCTCTCTTCCCTCCAAAGCTTCCTTGCCCACACGTGTAATGTGGAAACTATTCGCATTGCATTCAACGTCCTTCAGGACCTTCTAAATATCCTCACCCACCCCAACCCTGAAACACAACAACTCCTCCTTCCCAACCTCTCCCAAATTACATTCAGCAGGCCTGGGGATTTGTGGTGGCATTTCACTGATCACTGGCTCCGCTCCATTACGCATTGTGTGAAAAGTCGGAAAGCGCGTGGGTGTCCATTGAAGACGTTGGAATTCATCAAATGTCATGGCGCGACTCTACTGGCCCTCTCAGAAATACAACAAATTGTGCCGGAAATCGTCATTACCGAGCCATTTGAGGCCCGGAGACCTTCTAGTGCTTCGCTATTCGCCGGCTCATTCTGAACGATTACCGGCGCCGTGCACACCCCACTGGTGCTCACTCGTGGAAGGACAGGTTGATGGGTTCCGCTTGACTACTTGAACTAGTGACGGAATAATTGGGGGTGTATTTTGCTCACGATGTATGGACAAACGAGACACGCATGACCAGAATCTATGACCATGACACGACCCTGGCGCATCGTGGCGCAACGCCCATGCCTATATCTGACATCAGCCCTGTGTAGCGTGAACCCTATCTGATGTTACATCTTGATATCTTTGGGAGAGCAGGAACACGGCGTCCACTAGACATTCAACGTCTGATTGTTCTATGTAATGGTCGGGAACTAAGAATATATATAACTCATCGCTCTTACCCACAATACTTAGCCCCAAGTGACACCTCATTTTTTGCCGAAGCGACCTTCGGACCCGTTCATCGGACGGAAGGAGGTACGCCTTGTCGTCAACGTGTTCCAACGTGTTCCGTGATTCTGCCAGTTGTGACTACATATGTTGATGGAAATGGCTTGGATTACCACGAACGTCGCATCACCCGACCGTCGCTTTGTGGCGTACACATTCTACTTACATACTACTCTGATTCACATTTCTATGAACCTAACCCCGGATGCGCATGTTCAGTATGCGTAGGGACTGATGTGCTCTACACCATTGTCTCTCAGTGAGCACCAGCTCCAAGATCAACCACGGATCCATACATTTAATCTACCGTAATACCACCTCCCAAGCGATAGCTGTATCATTGTCCACTCATATCGGCGCTCTAATCGCCCTTAAAAGCCTCATGACGTCTCCACTGTAACCATCTTGAACACCCCGTCGATCAATACCCCCCTCGTGACGTTGACGTGGTGAGCCTTGGTTCAACATAGCTATTTTGCTGCACACGGCCATTTTCGGGCTTCGAGAAGGCTTCTATATTCCCTGCAGAAAATGGTACAGCGGACCAACGACAAAAAAATTTCGGCCGCGGGTATAGTATAGCCCCATTCAGGCAGAGCGGGGAACCTGGAGAAGATTGAGGGGATTTCGGGCGCCTATCAGAGATAACTCTTTAAGATAAGTATTAATTTAACAATATGCTTACTTGTGACCTCCCACTTAAATTAAAAATCAAAAATATGCTAAACAAGAAATAGATATATGTACCCCGAGTTCAGGCCCAGGCATCACGGAGGCGGGGTGTCGTCTGGCATTGTCCGGTTTATAATAATAGATTCCACTAGTATTGAATTGAAAACAGCCTTGAGGCTCAAAAACGACGATTCTATGTCCAATCATCGTTAAGAGCCTCAAGTCTTCTCGAGAACGCGGAACCTGGAATACCGATCGTTTCCTTCCTACGAAGCTCGGCACTGGATTTTTACACCTTTGTGGGATTCTTGGCTTGAGATCGTGGCGACGCGTGGAACAGCGTGCATGTGTGTTGCCGTTTGAATTTAGCCCAAGTGGGAGTGTCGTGGACGTCAAACACATTGGTACTTGTGAACTGTGATGATCACGCAGTAAATGAAGATATTACAATTGAATCCCACGGCAAGAGAAAGCTATACTATCATCTCTGGAAGCGATTCACTCGTTCGTAAATTCAGGCTCTATAGTAGCTTGGGTTGAGATCACAATCATGATATGGTTGACCCTTTGAGTGATTAACTCGTGATTAATGGAAGGAGACTCCCCGAAAACCGACCCTCATGGTTTTAACAGCTTCTTGACCCTGACGTTTGAACCCCTTGGCCCAACATTGGAAAGTGGACTTAGAAACCTTCCTCGATGCCAATGAATGATGGAGTTTATCACACTCAACCATCGAATCTGATGGCGACACCATGAATTCAGTTCTCGGCCAGGTGGCTGCCGACGCACCAAAATACCACTAGTCGGATTAAAGAACCGGGTCCCGATAGTGTACACTGCACGGGAGAAAGCCATGGGAGCACAACAATGAGTCGTGACGGTATCGTCCCGGTCAGTAATGGCAAAAGGCGAGGATCTAAGTAAACCGCCCTAACACCGGCTCAAGGGCCATTTTCCGTACCCAGTCAGCGCTCATATCAACAAACCGCAGAAGTACAGCCATTATATATACGACGAGGAAAAGGTACAGGATCCACGTGCCGTTATGCCATCAAGCAGTGGCGGATTGACTCTCTTTGGTGATTCGCCATCCAACAACCGATTTCCTGGCGAACGCAGCGGCATGACGTTTTACGGAGAGAACCGAAGTTAGCCTTTCCAAAGGCGCTGTTTGTAGCTTAAGCATTGCCTAGGACCCTGTGTTATCATGCTAGCGTCCCGATTCTGCTCAAAAGTGGCAGCGCCTGTTACCCACGGACGACGCCATGAGCGGGGAAAAATTCCGGAACAGTGGGCCGGCGGTGTCCAGGCCACGCTTGAGCGTGACGTTCTGCGAGAAGGGATAACTGAGGGAAGGGAAACAAGAGATAGTGTAAAACACTTGGTGCAGTCAAGTGCAGTTGCAGGATGCAACAAGGCGTGGATATGTTACGGAAAATCTGCTTCTGTGGCGGGTGGCATGATGATGACAGCCCCATAACTCGGTTTGCGCCAAGCTTCCAACAGTTGTCCAGCAACGTGGTTGAGTCATCATGTCGTATTATTGAGCAGGTGCAGAGGGTTGTGAAAATTCACAAGATCGCCTATTGTATGTAGGTGGTGATTGACAGCGGCTGGTGCTTGGACCGGAATCACTAGGGAACTTCGTCCGACCTTCATCATGCCCAACCATGCCACGCTCTTCAGCGCCTCAACATCTAGTTACCCTCAGATGCCGATGTCTCCCATTCATTTCGCCCAGTGCGCCTAGAACGCATGAAGTAGCCCAGTAACTGGTTTCCGGCCAGCGGCGGTCGTAGAGAAAGTCAGCTTCCTTTTTCACTCTAATGATTGGTCGGGTGGTTTGGCTAACCGAGAGGGATACAGGAAGAGGGGGTGGGAGCGGGACTCTTGCGTGCTGGAGCAATATTGTCCATATCCCAGACACAGAATACCGCCTACATTGGGGCAGGATGAAGTGCGGAATAGACTAAGAACATGAATGGTAACCAACCGTGTACGAGGGCGGGATTTCTCATGAATCGTCATTCACGTTCACAATGAGTCCTAACACTATGGTACCTTCACAGGGTACCAGAGTCGACATCGGTGTTGTTTGTTGGGGCTCTGCGGCGAGCGACTTGCACATCCGTGGTATTCGTCCGTCCGTGAAGATCCGTGACCTGAGAATGAAATCACAACCAGAGGCGGCACTCGCACAGAAGGTGTTCATTCATCTCCAAGATCGCGTAGTTCACCTGCACTATGTTGAACCAAGAGCGTTCTAGGACGATGTTCCAATACCAGGGAGTTGGTCTGGGGCAACATTACCCTTGGTATTACGATAAAACTATTGGACCCATACTCCTTCCCGCACCCATCTCGCTTGTTCACGAGTTATTCAAGTAATATGTCTGCCACATGGACCGCTTTCCAGTCCTGAAGGCCTGACATGCGGTCCGCTGTTCGTGACGTCACTGGGCTAGGGAATACCGATCCAGGCCCAGCGGAAGACTTCGACGATCTATGGGTGGGTTTTCTTGGACCCCAAACGGGGGGTGATTACTGTAGAGGCGAGTTGCGTCTACAAGGGTAGATTGGTCTTTGTTTTCGACTTGGCGTACGTGGACAAGTACTGACAATGGAAGGACAGATCAAGGGGCTCTATCAGCGAGGCGGGAAATATGGCTTCCATGCTTTCACAGGAAAAGCCACGGCTGTACCGTTCTTATTAGTCTTCCTCTTTTCCATTTACAAGGTTCTACGTGCAAGAGGCCAATCATCACTCAGGCACTAAAGCGGCGGAACAATCTCAAGCGTACCTTTCTCGATAACTGTCGTGACTCAGAGGCGCAAAACATACAGGTTTTCCCCAAGCCAGTATGGAATCTCTTGACTCCCTTGCTCCTGTGCAAAATATCGTGTAAATCGTCCTGGGCGATGATGGAGGGGGTCCGTCGTACGGTGAGAACAGATATAGGTTGCTGCTGCATCCGGCAGAGCGGCTTGATGCTACCAAGAGTATTCAGACAGGCGACTGAACGAAGAGAATACTAAGGTATACAAGACCAGAGGTCGCAAATCTCATTCCTCGACGATGTGTCCATGGTCGGTAGGGTGAAATTCTTGTTGGTGACTCGGTGATGCGCTATGACTAAAGAGGAAACACCCGCCCACTGATCCCGCCTTGCCTCCGGTGCTTTCGGAGTCGCCTCCAAACTGAGGCCGCGTTCTGCCGCATTGCACTGGGTTGCATGCCACGACCAATCCCACTTACTGAGGTAAATTCATTCCATCCTCAAATTCCCCACTCTGATGCCCCCGCGAGACTGGGTCTGACAGGGGAAACAATTGACCTACATCGTTGCGAGAATTAACTCTAACACGCTAAGACAGTGGGCTTTCATTTGCACTACAACCGGCCCTCCATTACTTCTTGCCAGCAACCCTGCAGATGTGTGTTCCATGTTTCTGTTCGGTTCTCTCGAGATCTTCCAGCGTCCGTCCCGGTCTAGGAATCTCAGATGTATCGATGTATCAACCAATCATCAATCGGACCTTACTTACCCAGATTTAATTGTGACGTTTTCCCTGCCCTTAGATCCTACGACCTTCAACAGATCGCACCAAGGTGGTGTCCATACCCTTTGACAATTCAGGCGATTTCACAGAGGATTGCTTAGAGTGAGTTTGAGGAAACCGGCCATCTTGTCCACATCGGCGGTGAACCAAACCTAAATTGCTACGATGTTCATTGGAAAGCAAGGGTCCTGGACATGCCTCATGGGCTTGTTTTCTACAGTTTGGTCAAGTATATGTTAAGGAGGTATAAATTACTGGCGTCCTCACTCAGTTGCCCACGTCTCTGACGCTTCCAATCTTCTGTCATCTGCCTTTCTCTCACATGACCATGATTTCTTTACATCCTAACGCATTGCCTATCCCCACTGTAGATACACTCGATGTCTGGTTTGAGTTTATTGCACCGCCAGAGGGTGATGAATCATCAACGGCTCCAACTGGTGATGGCGTGAGTTCAATCACGCCTTCCTAGAACTAGAAACTAACACTCTTGTTCTTAGCTCCAGACAGAACCTACATTAGATCAGGTATGTCGTCCTTCGACTGATGCGAGAATCCCTCGTCATTTCAATATTCTAGATCATCCGAATACCATTGAGAATGCAGATCCTTCCACCCGCAATTCATGTGATTTTATTCGGAGAGAGTGCAACGACCGCTTTCCACGAGCGTTTAAATTCGGAGGTGAATCAGATCCTTTGGGAAGACTTTAAAAGGGACCTCATGAACACATTCAGGGCTCTCGAGGCGAGCTGCAGTATTTCCCGCACTACTTTCTCGATTCTAACATCGCTTTATAGCGACTTGAGGGTCTCAGGGGATTCCGGCCGTATAGAATGATTTTGAGAGTGCGAGGTGAAGTTGCAGGCATCAGATACGTGTAGATGCCCGAACATGCCATCGACGTGCGTGCCTTTTGTCCAACCAATCCGGTGATGAGGGTTTTACCGTACGCTCAACCCTTTAATTTTCCGAGAATTTGTAACAATCAAAGCAATAAGGAAAGTTATATTAATCCATAATTGATATGTAATATACTAGTTCTCGAAACCGCCTGTTGTATGCAGAAGAGCGAATTGTTGGTAGGACCAAGTAGGTACTATCAGACATATATTTGTATTTTTCAGTAAGATTTCACGAGTCATTGGGCGCCGCTCGCGTAAGCAGAGGAATGTCACAGTAACACGGGTGACTGGTCGGGTTTGTTCCTGGCCACACTATACGCGCTGAAGAATGCACGCGATCCACATTTTAATGACAGGCGTCAGAGCCAAAGTGACATGAGTGTATAGAGCGGAATGATAAGCGGATAGTAGAGGAAGTAAAAAGTGCAGCGGCTGCTACTCGAGTGGCGGCAATTTTGTGAAACTGCGAGTGTATATCTGTCCAGCGGGCAGTTAGAAGGTTGTAATTGTGTGACACAAAAAGCCATACCAGTGCGGCTGTTTGTGGAAAGCCATCGACAAATATGTGTTGAAATTTGATGCACTATGTGGGTGCGAGTTTGTTGTGTCTCTGTTCCATCTGTTCACAACCACACCGTCAAAACACATACAACTAATCTCTCCATCCCAACCTCCAATCCACCCGGGCCTCGCCTGCGCCTCTTCTTCAACCCGATGGCTACAAAATGATGCTCGATGAGGACGGCCTCGTTGAACGGAATCCCTAGAGGTGGACAACGCTCTTGTCGGCCCCGGCTAGCCACACCAAAGAGGATGGATTTCCCGTCACCGCTACCCGACCCCACAAGGCCAACAAAGGCCTCAACTCCTTTACAACAGGCAAAATAGTAGCAGATGTCGCCCCAGCATTCATTCAACCAAGATGAATGATGAGATGTGGGCGAATGGGTTGATACGCAGATTTAGGGTATAAGGTGAGGTTCGAAATATTGAAGCTTGAAATTCTAGCGAGCACTGACGTCGCAAGCCAAGTGCTAATGACATTGTCGTATAGGTCGGCCTGCGCACGGTGATGGGTGATTGTCTTCGAGATGGACTCTGTCGAAGCGGAAGCCGTTCGGAGGTGCCACACACGAATTCGACTATAACCCCATAATCCGCGAATCGACTTGTGGCCACAATTTCTCGCGAATTGAACATAGGGGGACTGTGATCTGCACAAAACGACACGAGCAATACCAATATCATTGACCATGCTGACATTGGGGGCGCAGCCGGAGGATAAGGAAGCACGCCACTCAGCTCTCGTGCTTCCTCAGCTGGTCAGGCCACAGGCCGAACGATACAGCACACCAGCACACTTTTCCGCCTTCGTGACCGGTATAACCATCGAACATATCCTAACAGACTAATCTTCTGTCAAGGATGTGTGGCATTCTCCGTGCTCCTGGCCGCAGTATCAAATTGAGAGAAGCATCGTTCCTCGTAGCAACGAACCGGATGGCATGATCTTGGGGAGACTCCGGCGAATATGGCGTGTTTTGTGAAGTGGGCACACAAGTACGGTCGCTCTCATGTTTTGACGGTCACGGGTGGCCTCGAGCAGGCAATCCTTCCAGAGCGTTTGGTGCTGGCACGATAACACTTCGGATATGGAGTGTCTAGAGTCACTAGGACTGAAAAGGGCAAATATGCTGTTGCCTGCGCGGTCCTCGTGCTCTGGGAGAAGGGACTATAGTGCAGGAAGGTCCCGAAAGGACACCATGTTTTTGGAACGTTCATGTGCGTGCCCCAGTATGACGAGGAGAGCAATAAGGCACTAGGCTGTCCCCCGTGATATGGGACGTCCACAACGATGGTGAAACTGGGGGAGGGCATTATTATGCTCTGTAGACCGGGGATACGTGGTTTGTCGGAAGGATTACACGTCCACGAAATAATGATAGGGAATAAAAGGCTGTTGATGCTGGTCAAAACGCCAACGCAATGGAGGGGTTGGTTGGTGCCAATGTCGCCGGGGAAGCAACTAGGAGATCCGATGGTAACATCAGCAGACGCGTCCATCCTTTGGTGTTCATTATTGAGGAGCCTCGCATGGCTGGAATCTTCCTGAGCGAGCCACCACCGAATTCGCGTCGGATGGAAGAGCGGAAATGGAACAGCAGAAGTTGAAGGTCGATACCATCAACAGCTGGAAGTATCCGTGCGCTCTAAATCTTCACTGCAGTCGTGGTTGATTTCATTGCCCTCTTGAACAGCAGGAGCTGTCAGAATTTCAAGCACAGAGAATCAGAAAGGAAACAACCTGCATACCGCTGGGTTCAGCCCCGTTGACTCTAAAACTGGAAATCCCGCCAAATCCCGCCGACATCCTCGAAACCTATTGGCGCATATTGTCAAGGTATATTGAGCCTGGATCATGGTGAAGACTCTCGATGACGGCTAGGTACTTGAGATAGGAAGAAGAGAATTGGCGAAAAAGAATATGACTGACTGATGTGGGATGTCACAGTGGTGATTCTTAACAACATAACATCTCAACAGGTCGCGCTCACACATCTACTATTCAACTCTCAATATCTTGTTTCTCTTGTGGAGGATAGCACCGAACAACTGGTTTCTGGATTTTGGCTCTCCCGAACGATATCTCACCCGGTGCTGCCTTTGTTCGCCTTGAGAGGAAACTTAGCGATAAACTCCACGAACACCCTACCCTCAGGGTTTGTTCTGGCTCCGCAAGGCATCTCAGCCTAATCACAATGACAACCGGTTACTAATCTCTCTCTTATTGCACATTGGTACCCGAAATTCTCAAAAAACCTGAAATGAGATTCAACTCGATCCAGCCTATTCCGAAAGGAAACAGACCTGGTGTGGAAAACGCCCGCACAAACGCAAGGCAGACTAAACTAAAAGCATTGGAAATCGACTTTTACATCTTGCGTCGTTGTTTTGGCCCTCTAGTCCTGTGGTACCTGGAGGGGTATAAAACCCACCTTAGCCCTTAGTCGCCGTTTGTTTAAAGGCATTGGTCTGGTTCCTGGGGTGTCTCTCTACTGTCTTCCCCCCGTTGTCCATCATTTTTCTTGCTTCTATCACCCATGTCTGGTCCTCGGCCTAGCGATATTCCGGAAGTTACCCGCGCGCTCAATGAGCTTCTGAACTTTCTTCAAGAGCTTGAAGGTCCTGATGGAGGTTTCAGCCCCCATGTCGTGTATGTTGATGATGTGGGTACAATATCGATCACCCATCTTCCCACTGGCCGACGATAATAATTTTACCGACAGCCGACAGCTCCCCGTCCGGGAGTAGTCCACGTAGGTCGTCTCTCGATGATAGGTCTTTGAAGTTTTTACAGTTATTTCCACAGAGGGAACCTTTACAATTGCTTCAAATTCTGAGGCTGCCTGCCGAGCCAGCTGAGGCGCAAGATGAGAGACAAGAACAAAGACCATTATCCACCCTAATTGCCTATGTAAAGAGAGCCTTTAAACGTTTGGGCCGTAACCTGGTACGCTGCCATCTCGCTCCAGATGCAACTCCTTTTATATTTATCATTTTCTTGTCCCTCATAGTCACACTTCTGAGCGATGATTTACGACCGATATTGGTCTTGCGTCTGCAACTCGTGCCAATAATTCCGTTTCTTGAGTAGCATCGTGGGCGGCATTGTTCAGATAGAATAACATTGGTATAACACGACACGTTTGAATAACTTTTAAATAGAAGTCAAATGTGTATCTTTCCATATTGTGACAAATTAGTCTATTTACATGCAGGGCCAAACAAGCGCCTACATACTTCCATAACATCGGTTTAATGTGTACCCCCAAAGACTGCGAAATCACTTCCAATCTGGCACACACATATACTAAGGAGACACCCGATAGAAACCAGGAATGTCAGCGTAAAGTCCCGGCGCATCCTGGATAGAACGTACAACGGTAGCAGAGATTGTCATTGTGAGTTTAATAAACAAGTGAATCTTCCTTTATTGAATGGGCATAGTTTTATCTAAAGAAGTTCAGGATAAATAGAACATGAGGCTGGTTTGATTTCTCAGATCTCCGCTCTGTGCCTCGGTTGTGTTCAGGTGGAACTGGGGAGGATTTTGGACGTAAGTTCCCCGTGTGTTTGATAGAACTCAGCTGCACGTGGAAATATTATGCTCATTTCGGATGCCATCATTCACTGTGTGAGGAACAATGGGCCACCGTGTTTTTTCATCATAGCAACTGTCGCCGATGTCGGAAACGATGGACCCATCTCTCGACGATCTCCGAGGACACTGCACTTGAACTTGCCAGGGCCGGAAAGCACGATCCAGTGTCAAAAGTGCTATTGGTACCGTTCCTTCGCAATTATGGAACCGTCCAAGTAGGAATGTGGGTGGTAAGTGGTTCCATACCCTCTGGTGGGTGCTGCTCGTTTGGCGTCATTGTATCTGATTTACGTATAACATGCATAAGGCGTTAAGCTACCATCTATCGTACGCATAAACCCCCCCTCGCAGCATTTCTTTTAGGTGAGCTCTGCAGATAATTGTGGGACGCGGGCCGCGCGGGCCGTTGACATCTCTCTATTTCTGATGGGTACTAAGTTTGGGCACTGCCCGGATTCCGGAATCTCCTTTCCGAAAAAAAGCCGAATCCGGCGCTCGGAGTGGCGAAACAGGAAACCCAATGTAATTGAGCTGATGGAGTGCTCGTTCTTCATGGTGGGGGGTCCAGACATTCCACCACAGAATTCCATCTAACTTGGTTTCCGAGACTAATCTACACAAACCTAGAGCTTGGTAGTAACTATCCTTCCGTCAAAGCGAATGTACCCAAACTGAGTTGATGGTCAACCCCATACCCCTTCCACATCTTCATGCGATTGGGCAGGGCGTGTATGCGAGTGTGGTTGTAGGTTTCATGCTTGCGGGTATGGTGATCGATGAAGCCTCTTGGAGTGTCCGCTACGACAAAATGTTGCCACATCGTCCTTGGGGCTGAGAAGAAACCCTGCCCCCGCCTCCATATCTTGGAGTTGTAGCCTTTCGGCAATGCTCGGCTCTGTTAACGTCTATGGACTTTCTTAACTCGCCGGCCCACTCCACTCTTCCAATCCCTATCGAGCAG
>MU151212.1:48829-61347 GCA_015584085.1 Macrolepiota fuliginosa MF-IS2
GGCCACCAGGTCCAGAGCGAATGGAAGCCAATGGCAGGCCAACGGACAGGCAGAAGGGAGCCGAGCGGCCGCATCAAACGCTAAGAAATAATCAAGGGTGTAGGTGGGTGGGAGCAAAAAACTATCACTGAGCGAACAAGATGCATGAATGGGTGATGGGGGTAAAGGAAAATCTTATGACAGCTCGAGCGACAGCAGGACGGCATATTCTTGGTTCGACTGAGTAATGCGCTGATATCAAGTGGGGGAGTGGCGCAGGTTGTTGTTTGATCAGATCGATCTAAGAGCTCGGCTGGTTCTGGTCCTGGAATCGATATTTTTATTTTCTGATAAACCCATGGCTCATCATCATGCATCATGCATCATCGCTCATGGCCCCACAACTAGGCCGAGCTAAAACTGTTACATTTATCTGCAGCAGTAGCCTTGTTGTGCGCATAATTCTGCATCATCGTAGTCCAGTTAATGTACAGATAATAATACTGTGTATTTAGCCGTTTGTTTCAAGATCAACTTCAGCCTGCCTTCCCCAGTATGACAGACCACAACATCAATCAATAAGTCATTTCGTGAGTGAGTATGGGTTTTTATTGGGCTATCCCGGAACATGGAACTATTTATACACGTGGAGGTCCTGCCACAAATAGATGACATGAATTCTGATTCCAGTCGGTCCAAATATACCCATTACCGGCGGGTGGGCGTATCTCTTGCACCTAGGGTGACGGTAAGGTAGGTCAGTTGGAGATGGGTTCTGTTTTGGTAATCGCGTTGAAGGGACTTGAACAAGGCGGACAACATAGGATTGGGGAGCAAACGAGCAAGGTACAAATCTTGTAAGCTACTTGTTTATATACTCAGGAAATAATAGAATACGTTTAAACTCAGATATGAAGGCCACGAGGATAGGCCACGGTTTAATATTCCAACAAATCACATATAGTCCATAAGTATGACAACCAGGCTGCGAAGCTGGATGCTGGGAATGTTTCGGACAGGTTGCCGGGTATTCCTTTTGACAGTTCCCGGCGTGGTTTTTTGAAAACCCACGCCACATCTACTGCGAAAACTGGGATGACAAACGAGTAAGGAGGGCTACACCAGAGATGATTTGTTCTGAGAAGTCAAAGGTCATTGTGCGATCTTTCATGCGGAACTTGATCCTATTTGCGGACTCGTACCACTTTGGAACTGCGAGGAGTCTGTGGATAAGTGCTGAGGTGTCATAGGCTGAGCATGAGGGGGTAATTTAAAGCTCTATTGGTTGCTGTCCATCTTGTTGTTGATTGTTCATCATGGTAATATCGGATGTTCCAAATTGACGCTCCATCCTGCTCAACGGAAGTTGATTAACCGAATAAATAGCAAGAAGGAAACTACTGGAATGGTGCAAGGCTTGATACGGTATCCACAACACACCAGAAGTTGGACATAAATCAGGGACATGACTCAGTGGGTTATAGCTTGAAGTCTCCGTTGTTGTTTCCCTTGTAGTTGACTGTTCGTCGTAATTCCAGCGCACGGTACTGAGTTGACGGTCTGTATCCGAGTTTCATGCTTGGTCAGCATAAGCTCGATAAATTACGAGAAGGAAGACACTGATCTCTAAAATACACAATAGTAGTCAGAGCTCCGGAAGAGTTTGTGCAGTATGGATCATCTTCTTGTGCTGATCGTGACGAGTAAGGCAGTATCAAAGATTACGGAGAGTTCGATTGTCAATAGATTAAAAACAGAGGTATGCGAGGGAACGAGCACATGTATGGGTTCTGGGAATTCGGTAGCTCGAGGGGCTGCCGAAAACCAAGTTTGTGAGGCAAAGGGGGAACGCAGACGGGTCACCCGTCGTTCGCTCCAGCCGGATCGCCTCACCACGTGTTAATTCATGGGTGATGGTAGGTGGGAGAAAGTTTTAAAAGCAGTAGAATAGTCGATCCGTAGTCGAGAGGGGTGTCCAATTAGCCAGGGCAGTGATAGGAATACGCGAAGTGCAGTGAGTTGGCAAGTGTGGATATGCCCGTGACAGTCCCTGGCTCGTCTTGCCGCCAGGTGCTGCACTGAACTCACTGCGATGTTATTTTTAGTTATTGAGAATATCTCATTCATAGGACTTTCCGCAATGAAAGGAACCAAGATTGAGGTTGGCCTCCCAGATATGAAAGAAAGAGCAACGTAGGCAAGATGGTGATAAGTTCTCGATACTGGGTTGCACCCCAGACAACCCTACGCGGCACAGCTAGCGGTACCAATAAGGTTCAGTACGCTGTCACAACTCGGCACGATACTAATCAGCACTCACCTGTATTCCCATTGTCAGAGTATCAAGGACGATACCCAACCATAAATTTATTCAAGTTTCAATCCAATGTGGTATTAGCCCTTCACCAATTTCGCCCTTGTCAATGTAGGCTACTTGGATCAATCTGGAATTTAATGCCATCAGAGTCAATCCAATCAGGATAACTATGGACGCAGAAATGAACGAGACGATGCTTCCTTTTCACTGATCAGCATCTCGGGGCCGGGGGTATAAGACCTGAGCAGAGAACCAGTATAGTGAAAGTGCAATACCATACAGGATTCCTGAGATAGTTGCTCTAGGTCAATAATCATCCATAATCAGTATCGTTCTTGGTTGGAACTGAGAAGAATCAGACGTTGTAGGCCCCCGGGGCAATGGCAAAGGCGGGGTTAAGCGAATTATTTATCAGAGACTAAGACTGGCCTTAAGAGTGTCTCATAGCACGTATCCACCACCTTCTGAGAACCCCCACTAGGTGCCAGAACTCGCTAATGGTGACGGTTCATCTTGTAGGGTGCCGTTAGGATATCGCATGAAGAGAATTCAGCTGATTGGCTCGTGAAAACTAACCGTCGCCGCTCGGTTATGAGACTATTAAGTTACAATTGGCTAATCTAGTGGAGTTACAGGACGAAAATAGAGAAGAGAGCATGCAAATGATTACGAGGTGTCTTCACGGTTGGTATGTGGCGAGGACTCGGTAGTGTGCAAGGAGTCAGTGAACGAAATATTATGGGGGTATTTGCTTCGCCGAGAGGACACTTTCAGCGTTTACCTCAGGCTAATTCATCATCCCTCGACGTCATGACCATAATTTCGTCTTCCCTGACGACCCTACTAACTCTATTTGCAAGCCTTCACGCACGAGTTGCCGAAGCGTTTCGAGCCGCGATACCATCTCTCCAGACAACCTATCGGCCTTTTCAAGGGAGTCAATGGGTGACAAACGAATACAAGTCAACCTCTTGCATTCGTTTGTGTCTATTTTCCGGCCACTGCGCTTTGACTGGAGAAAGTCGACGAATGAGGTGAAGACATCCATCTCGAACAGATCTTGCTCGAGCCTCGATCCGTGAACTGAAAGCGTTCGCAATGTGCCGAGTGAATCCCAGTATGCCGGATGATGACAGATTGTAAGATGATCGAAGATGAACCGTAAGTCGTTGATATCGAGGTTGCGCACACATAATTCGTCGAGTTTTTCCGCGGATAATACCCCCGAAACGCCTTCATCCACGTTCTCATCATCTACACTGACTGTATATCCATCCGGAGATGGTCCCCTCCAGAGGAACCTGATATCCCCGCTGAAGCTCTCTAGATTTGGTGTGTTCTCGATGAAGTAATGTGGGAGTGGGTGAATTGAAGAACGGTGGAAATCAGAAATACTGGCCAACGACCATAGCCGTCTGAGAGAGGGATATTGGACATTCATGAGGAAGTCAGTCCAACCATCGGTTAAAAACCACCACCCAAATTCTCGAAGGTTGGGAAGGACAACGTCTGTGCGGAAGAGAATGGAATGAAATTCGGATCGTTCGGGATGGATCCACCGCGGTAGGTCGCATTGATACTCTTCGAGTAGAGGACACTCGAAGAGGAGATAGAGGCAGCGGTCTATCGGCAATCCGATGAGCTTGAGACAAGTGAGCTGTTTCCAGGGCAATTCCAAGGGTATCAGATGTCCCGCAAGCGTGACTCTGGTCAGGGTTGGGATGGAAAAGTGGATGTGGTCGGTCCTCCGAATAGTTGTTGACCAGGCTAGGTCCAAGGTCCGAAGTGCAGATAGCAAGTTGGGTCGAGCGCAACGAAAAATATCGTCCCACCAACTGCTGGAGATCCCCGTTAAAGAAAGGGCTTGTATCCTTGTGGGATAATCGTGGAAGATGAGATTCAGGAAGCATCTTCGAGAGACCGTGGCAAGTCGTTGAGATGTTACACGGGTGGCAAGGCCGCAGAGATGGATTGAGATGGGGAGAGATCGTGCGTTGGAGAAGTAGAGCTGGAGAAGGTTGGAGTAGCTTTCTGGATATCCTGTCGCTTCTGACACCAGAGAAATGCGAATGAAAGTCCAGAGTCTTGGGGACGACCAAACTATCTCGCGCCAGTGAGTTGAAACCCCACCAAGAGTGATTGGGAGAAAGTTTGTGTCGGAACAAACATGCTCGAAGACGGTTGACAAGGTTTCAACTGGTAATATTGCTGTCGAGGCCTTGAGCTCGTTGAGCCTGCGTAAGCAATCGGTTTTGTGGGACAAGAGGCGTTGAATTTCCCGCTCAAGTTGTTCCACCGTAGACTCCAAAGTTTGAATTTCGGTCTCCCACTGAGAGGTCATGATTATTGCAAAGGGAAAGTGATAACTGTTCCCTCGGCGCATTAGAGAGGGAATGTACTTGATTTGATGCCGGACCCACCTTCGCACGTTAGAATGATGTTGGGGAGTAGAGGGAGAAGGAAGCAGGTTTTCAATGCTCGACCACAAAACGTGTACTATTTGGTTATCAGTGACACATCCTTGAGGTGCAATGCCGTGAGGACAAGTGACACCAAGTCAATCAATGAAAACACGAGGGAGATAACGTTTCATTGGGCCAAGCTTCAGCTGCTCGGTGCATGCATATCTCGGGAAGGAGTAACTTGAATGCTCAATACTTGAAGTTCCGATCAAATGTGAAAGGGGTCGCGTGCGCTCTCACCACACAACGTGAAGAGGTGGCCACGGTGGACCAATGGACGTTCGGTTCCAGTCTGGGTGCGAGCTTTGGCGTCAGCGTCCTCGTGTCCACTTGCATACTCGGATCAAAAATTGGCCTGAGATTTCCCGGCTTCACTGATGTAGATCAATACGGTACGACGTAACAGCGAGCTCAGTGTTCGAGATTGAGGTGAACGAACAGAGGAATAAAGAGAGAAGAGGATTGACCGAATAAGGGAACGAAGGAACCAAAATAGGAAAGAAACATTGTCACTCTGATGATAGCGAGTGCGTAACCTGTGCACATTCTTTTTCCTCCACCCCGCTACCGATTTCCCTCCCGAGAGATCTACAGTAACACAGCCGTTTATGGCACAGAATCTCACATCTCTCGCTGTCTCGTGCAGGGATTGACCTGTCAGCAGTTAGCTCGCATACATGATCATGTTAGTCGAATAGCTGTACGAGTCCCCTAGAGCCCTCTACTACATTGGCTCATGACAAACAGTAGCCGCCAGGACAAAGCTGGAGTCCAGGTGGCCGTTCCACCATGATCAATTTAAAGTCATTTTATTGCGGGCCTTGCGCTTCTGATTAACCTCAGCATAACGCCACAATGATCACTATGAGGATCCAGTATTTGTATCGACAGCAGTCACACTTACCGTCAAACATAGGCGCCAAAGTAGATCTACGCCTCATGGTACCCTCGCAGCTTCCTTGATCTAAATCAAGCGTCCTCCCATCTGTGCTTTCCATCTCAACACAATGCTCATCCTGCTTTTCTCACTCGCGGCGTTCAACGGGCCACCGAATGTTCCTCTCATACCACCACCTGACGCCCTTAATCTGAACTTTTCCTTCACAATGTTCGGTCACGAAGTTCCAGAATGTGTCAACCCTGCACGTCTTCGCACCATGCAAGAGCTTGTTTGGAGCTGCCTTGCTACGATATTCGTTTGTTCCTGGGTTTCCATTCACCCAAACGTTCCCCAGCCGGGCAATTCGAGCTGGACAAATTTCAAGCACGGGGCCATGATCATGTTCTATGCTATGGTCGCGCCAGAGTTCGTGACTATGTGGGCGCTGAAGCAGCGAATTGGGGCAGGCAAGCACAAAGATGAATACAATAAGAAGTTCTGTGGAGGAGGTAACAAGTTGTTTTGTTTCTGATCTATTCTCAGGTCTCATTGTTCTATCAGCAGTGCCCCCAGTATATTCAATTTTAGACTGGTTTCGCCCTCCAAGAAACAGAAAGCCTCGAAGTCCTTGGACGCTCACACATGGATTCCTCCTCGAGATGGGCGGTCTGATGAGTGGCGACAGTAGTCACGCGTATCAAAGGATCAAGGACGCACAAGCAGCTCCATTGTGTGACTGACGAACTCTCGCAGCCTTTTGACATGTCAGAAGAGGAGATCAATGATAAAAGTAAAGGCGACTTTCTCACCGGGCTCCTGGTCGTGCTTCAAATGGCGTGGTTCATCTTCCAATGCCTCGCTCGTTGGATCGCCCACCTTCCAGTGACCAACCTAGAGGTCATCACCCTCGCCTCCACGTTCCTGAACATCATCACATATGCTTTGTGGTGGAACAAGCCCCAGAATATGCGTATGGCGATTTCGGTTCATTTACACGCACCGATTCCGAGGGTCGTGGTTGAGTCCAAGGTAGACTCCGCGATCGGGAAAGAAGAGGTCACCATATCACCGTTATCATCGTTCCTCCAAGCTGCACGTCAATTCACTAACGGGGGAGCAGGATGGGCGGAGCGATTGCTGGGGACCTTGATCCACAGGACTCGGAACGCTGGTTCGGATCAACTTTAAGGATCACAGCGAATACGAATGAATGGGGTTTATAAATATAATGTATGCATATGCGTGCAATATACGAGCGTGCCGATATCACATCTCTCTAAAAAAATCTAAGTCAAAAGCATGTGACATCAACTAATTATTCCGCTATCTACGCTCCTCCGACAATCACGCGCATATGAGCAAAAAAGCCAACGGCCGGGAGCCCGAGCCCGCAACATAGCCCATACCTACAACCTATACCAATGTGGTGGATGGGGAGGGGGTTTAGATATCACCCATCCATTCTATATCCATACGTCGATTTAGACGTATTTCGAGAAGAGGGGTATCAGTGATTGAGCAATGGTATAACTGAACACAAGTTTCGGTCCGACGACGAGGATCTACATTTCGTCAATGAGCAGGCGAATGAAGAGCTACTATGGAGGACAAACCTTGGGTGTAAGACCCTTGAAGAACGCCGTAGGGCCCTCGTTCTTAAGCATATCCTTCATGACCGTAACACCAGAAACTTTATGCTCAAAGTTCGCGTTCTGGATACGAGTCTTGACGGTATCGAGGGGTGCAGCGACAGTGATCGAGGCTACGGCACCCGCAATAGAAGCAATGAAGTTTTGTGTCCATGTTGCCTTCGAGTAGTCCTGGACGTTCAAGACGTATTCTTTCGTCACTGCTGAAGCACCGAAGAGCTGCGAGTAAGAGGGTTAGATTGCCCAGACCCGTAAAGAAGAGGAGTATGGCTCACGGCGAAACTTCCAGGAGCATTCCTAGCCATGGTCCAGCCCCAGCCACGGTACAACGTCGTACCCTCCTCCATGAAGATACGAACGACACCCCGACCACGGAATGCTTCGGGGTTGACCTGACGTTTGATCTTGAGCGCGTCAAGGGGGAGAAGGACAACTTCTCCGATACCAGTCAAACTGGGGGAAGGACCGCCAGGCGTTAGAGATTAAAGCTTAGCCCCAGAACAGAATGCTTACCTTCCAGCGGTAGCTTGCATCATCATCTTTCCCTTTCTCTCTCCAAAAGTGTTCGAGAACTGAGTCTTGTAGTGCTTGGAGATAAGGTCATTGAAGTATGGTTGACCACCGAACTTGTATATCCGCTGGGCAACTTTGTAGCCTGCAGCGTATCCAAGACCAGGAAAGAGGGAGAAAAACTTGGTGAACACTGGTGCATTGGCAGCATCACGGAAAATGATAGACGAGAGCGACCCGAACGAAACCTACGAGCCGAAAAATGAGTTCTGCGTCCGAGGCTACCACATCAGCGTAGAGGAAACGAACCTTGTTCTTGTTGCTCATGAGCCGCTTTGCGACAGTATCCACGGGATGGAAGATCAAGAGTTCAGCAATGCCTATACAGCCAACCGAGTCAGTTCAAGCGCGTGACTTCGGGAGTGTTGAGAGCCATACCAGAGGTACCTGAGCCCAGGACACGGGCTGTACCAGAGTCTTTACTACTACCGACTGGAGGAGACATGGAGGAAGATATAGGAGGGGAGAGGTACGGCTGTGGTAGAGGGCTGTTGAGTTGCTGGCCAAGTGCGAGCGTCTGAAATCGGAGAGGACCACTCGAAAATTTTGATCGCAGTACAAATAACACCAAATAACGCGCTCGTTTTCGCCATTGGATTTCGTATTCTATGTTCTATCACATTAAGACGAGAGAATATTATGATATAAACGCCCCATCCACCAGTTACCTCGACCGCGGCACATTTCCTCTGCGGAGCGTCATTTCAGCAAATTTGTGTAATATGACAGAGAGAACTACGCACCTGCTGACCATGGCAAGCTTATGCTCGGTCTCTTTCTTCTCCAGCGCAGAACTCTGGCCCTGGATTATCCGGACACACTCTCGCGCAACTCGCTCTCCGCGTGTATACCCAACTCTCGATTTACTTGCCTCCAGAATCCAGTCGATAGCCTTCTTCGTCCTCTGCCTCTCGTTCAGAGCAACAGGCTTTACTACAATCTTTCCACCTGTTTTGTGCCGCATGAGCCTAATAGCAGGCGCAGTGAGGTCCACAGCCTCCCGCAGGATAGGCAAAGGGGGTGCCTTGGTCAAGGCATAAATGTGTAGCAGGACCTCTGAGGTGCTTTTCTCAGCGCGTGCACGGTGCCCACGCTCCATCATCCGCGAGGCAAAGAATTCGAGTAAAGGGTCCTGTGCAGGTGGCATCTCGTTGAGGTTGAACCGGGAAGGTTTGGGTTTTGGTGTCCCCTCGGCTGGTGTGTTGGTGGGTGTAGTAGAACCATTGGTGGGTGTAGTAGAACCATTGGTGGGTGTAGTAGAGCCGAATGTAGTGAACAGCTCATCAATGACACCCTGGTTGGCTTCTGCTTGTACAGAAAATAAACGAGAGCGTAGAGACAGTGAGCGGGTCACCGACGAGCGCAGCGACGACAGCATCGTTCTGGAGAGAGGAGGTGCGGGTCACGCTCGTAGTTGTGACGTTACAACTCGGGACGAGTCACGTCCTCAATGGATTAGACTCTCAGTATATTGTATGAGTACGCAGCATGTTTGTACCAAGAAATTTGCCAGGTCACGGCCCGGACGATTTTCAAGCGGTAGTTTTCCTGACATCGATCATCAGGGCGAGGAGGGAAAATTGCAATGTTCTGGGGGAATGTAACAGGATGTCTCATTCGAACATATCGCATCTATTCTTCCAAAATGGACAGATTTTACCACGTCTCCAAGCGCCTTTAAGCGCTCAAGCACTCGTGCATCCAACTGTGTTCGGCATTCTCCCGCGTTTTCAAGCGAGCCAGACCGTTCAAGGATGCTACTGGTACAAAGCAACTCCGTAATCTCCTCAACAGTGAATCCGCGTGGATCATGTTTAGTATTTCTTGTCGCATGACTAGCGCTCCTCGATACCACTCGCACTGTTCAACAACACATCCCAGGTCCTGATACTCTGGGGACTGGGAATCAAGAATCTTACCCCTCGTCACCGAGGAATCCAGTCCAGTCCCCGGAGCCCCGTTCCAATCGCCGTCGTTGTCGCAAGATTGCCGCTCAGGCCTCTCAGGGGTCGGGGCAACATTCTTGGATCTCTACATAGACTCATTGGCTAAGGATTTGGATGGTGCGCGGTGTGATGTCTGTGATCCAGGTGTGTATTCCGAGCGCAAATGGGTTGCTGGGTCGTCGAACGCATTCCTTGAAAGTCATGGATGAAGTGCTGAAACTGGCTATTATTTGTTGCACCAGACCAGGCGGAACTCATGGTCATTGACCTAGCCAGGAATTAATACCACAAGCTAAACATGCTTAGCTTTCGGCGCATGGTGACCAATCCGGCCCTTCAGCGGCCCCATTGTGCGAGAAGTTCGGCCGTGTCGAGAATAATCGACGCATTAGGAAGCAGATGATGGGCTGTACATTACTGTACATTACTGTACATTACTGAAGGGGTAATTCAGACACTCCTGCACACTGTAAGCGTTGATGTCGGATGTGTCCTTGATGATGTTGATGGTTAACTGAATGCTTTAGCTGGGTGATTCCGACCAATAGCCATTAAGGCGCTATTCAGTAAAGTGTCCTTTCTGCTGGTCGTAACGAACTATTGTTCTCATGGGATACGCAATCACATACGACCCATACTGGATGAAATTAGACGCAGTGGCTTGGAAACCTACTAGTAAGCGTGTTTAGCCCATAATTATATTGTCTCGTAAAATCTTAACACGAGTAACGGCATTGCTGATAAAGCTCAAGTGCTAAAGGTCGGAAATACTTACTGGCAGGGTCTGCGCGGCTGATGCTATGTACCCCAACGCCTGTGCCGATGTTTCAATGGGGGCAACGTCAGCTCGCCTTTGCCACCACAGGTTTATACATATAACCAATGGGGGACTAACATGCTGATCCCTAAAACGACCCCCCTACATTATGCACTCTTCAAATTCGGAGAAGCTTCAACATTCCGAATTCGAATATCATGTTCGAATCTACCGCGATGAGGATAGACAACAAGTACACGAGTTATTTGAGAATGCAATGTTCTGGCAGCGTACGTGTTGGTTCTTTTTCTAACCTATGTACTCACTGACACCCGGTCATAAAATAGCTCACTCGCCCGTTCGACCATTCCTGAAGATTATCGCCAAATCATCCATCCAAAAAGCCCTTTATTTCGCATCTGCAATCGGCATTCTCCTTTGGCCAAGTTATCCAAGACTCGGGCCCGCTATCTTGTTGACGGCAGTGGCGATCAGCTTGTCGCAATTTATATTGATTGTCCAGCTTATATTGAAGATGACGAAGAAGAATCTGTCCGATGATCTCGCGGACGTTCGAGGGCACTATGAGCTCATTCCGAGCCCAGAGACTCTTGGTCACGGCCACGAGGATCTACTGCCTTCAGGGCCCAAAGCGTTTTGGGTTGTCGAGGCTACCCATAAGGTGACCGGAAGGACAGAGCTAGCTGGTTGTTGTGGTATAGGTATGGTACATATTTTACCGTCCTTTTACATACCTCACAATCCCGCAGATGTACGAAATGAAGCAAAGATGGATGGTGAACTTCGGCGGATGGTAGTTTCGGGTCGACACCTTCGCCGAGGAGTAGCTGCCATGATTGTGCGGACTGCAATAGCCTATGCAAAAAGCCACAAGTTATCATCAATATATTTGTCGACGTCGATGGCACAGGAAGCTGCGATTCAGCTATACAAGAAGTTTGGATGGGTTGAGGAGAAGAGGCGAGACATAGCTGTCTTTGGATTCACTGCACAGATTGTCCATATGCGCTTGCATCTGGCAGAAAAATTCAGGTCTGAGCTCGAGTCGTTGTAGTTTTCGTGTAATTGCGTAGTTGCGTTTTTTGCGTTTCTACATTCTATTATGGTTGGTATTGGGCGAGGCTCGACATACTTCTATTGGTAGAATCACCCCGGCAGCCGCCTGCTATAACGTTTACCCTCGGCGTCCTATATGCCTACTCTATTGGCCTTTACTAATTCATCTCCGTTCCACCCCGTTAACTACTGATATATAACCATAACTATATTATTCCTACCTGCCTACTCTACCACCTCAGTCGCAACCATGCCCTGTTGAGGCTGAGGTGCATTACCCATTATGTTTTCCCTTCTTACCATAGCTAACGTATCATAGATGTGTTGCTCATTAGGTGAATATATATCAACCACAATCATACCCCGTTGAGACTGAGATGTATTGCTCATTAGTTGGTTTTGAGTAGATCACTTTTGCAGTGTTACAGGATGCTATCTACAATAATTGATACTATTTAATTGAGCTCGCAGAAAGAAGGATGACTTTGGACCAGATGGCATATCGGATGACAGATGAAGTTGGAGGCTTCAGGAGTGTAAAGCCAGGAAGTGGCTAGCAATGAAATAGAACAGTCAGACAGTAGGTGCGAGCACAACTGTGTCTGGCAGCTGTGTTGAAGGGACTCAAGAAAGGCAGATGATGTGATATTGGGGAGTAAATGAGCAGGGTACAAAAATGTAGACTACAGGTGTTTGTACCTAGAGAGCAATAGAACATATTTGAAACTCAGTCTTATGACTATGCAGGCAAGCCATGATTTGATATTCCAACAAGTTGTTGAGGCTTCAGAGATTTGAGAGGTAAGTTGAGGTCACCTGAGACACAGAAAACAGAGCATTGAAGGCAACAAGGGAAAGGAAGAGAGCACAGAGAGAGCAGA
>MU151213.1:0-61880 GCA_015584085.1 Macrolepiota fuliginosa MF-IS2
TGTCATAAAAGTGATACATGTGACTAGATCATGTGATGACATATCACAAGGTCACTATCAGGTGATCCTATGTCATGGACAGAATGTATAAGAACAATCTAGTAGTAGATCCTTCTATTCCTTTCCTTTCTATCTATTATTAGGTAGTGTGCAGCATTATATGACTCATGCATAGTCACAGTCCTTTCTAGAATAGATATTATTATACTCTCTTAGTAGTATATAAAGGGCATGTAAATGACTGCAATAATCATCAGTTTTACCACTGATAACTCAGCTCTAACTCACTCTCAACTCTCTTAAGCTCTCTCAACTCAACACCCTTAGGTTCAACAACCTACACTTCTATAAGTGAGTAGTGTTCATCAGTAGAGTACTGCTGTGTAGTGTAGTTGCTCCCTAGGAGCATGACATTATCTTTACAACACAAGATAGTGTCAGCTATCCTGAGTATTATTTGCAACTAAGCCAATAAGGCTCCCATAATATGTTGGTACCAGAGGAAGGGATATGTACTAGTTATAGTTCAAGAGAAGCTTCACCAGATAGGCAAAGACAGACTTTGGATGTAGCACAAGGCCTGACATACCAGTTGACACAAAGAGATCTCAAGGGTTGTATCAAAGGGAGGATAGAGGTGTTTGCAGACTGCCAACACTGAAAGCCCACTAGGGGAATACAGATTAACAACAGTATTAAAGCTAAGGTTACACAGTAACTAGCTATAGTATTTAAAAGTCAACAGGTCTATGATAAAATCATGTACATATGAGCACACAATGAACAGTAAGCTATTAATACATGTAGCACATTGTGTTCATCCTAACACCAATAATCAATGGACTAAGATCAAGGTGGTGCTAAAGATAGGAGGGGGAGAGGACTAAGGCATTGGGTCTGGGTTTATGAATAGAAGTCTGAGATACTGAGAAATGACAAGAGAGGAGCCCAAGTAGAAAGAGGGTGGCAAGGTGGATAAGGAAATGAAAGGGCTTGACAAAATATGTATATTCATAACATCCTCTGTGTTTTCTTTCTATTCCATGCATTCCATATCTACAGAATATGCCCATTTGCCATTGCCCCCACCTTAGCTATGCAAGTTCTCTCAAAATCCTCCTTTTTCCCCTCCTACCCCCCAAATATCATACACCTGCTAATCTGAGTTGATGAACTTCAACTACAACTCATTACCTGTTACATGCAAACCACCATGGATTTTAAGACATGGACATCCCTTAGCTTATAATTACCTGAAGTATTAACAAATGGAATATATTGAGTTACAGGAGCAGCAAGGCTCAAACCTGAACCATCAGACTGGACTTGAAACAAGAGATTGGCAATTGGTTACAATAACAAGAAATGAGCTATCACACAGTCACAAACTTAATAATAAATAGGACGCATAACGTCTCCGGAAATAGCTGTAACTGTAGCTGGTATTTGATATCCGGCTAGTCAGTCACCTGCGACATGTGTGCAGTCAAGATGTGTCGTAATGTGGTCTGAATGAGACCCCTATTTCAGGGTAACGCGCTGCGTCACACCGCACGTGATTTAATAGCGTAACGAAAAACTTGGAGTTTGGGGTAGCGTGCGTCGTCAGTTTGGGCCAATGACGATTCGGACGCTATGTCCGCTCACAACATCTGCCAGATCAAAGCTCTGGCCTCTGCTGTATAATAGACTCTACTCCTCTTCCCAACCCGATACTAAAGCTTTTTCGAAAACACTACTTCTGCCCAAAACTATTTTCCCGTTATGGACCGATCCTTCAAAGAGTGAAGAGCCATTCAGGAAACGAACAACGGAAGAGCTCTATCGCTGGCAGGTACGTCGTTTCATGGCTTTGAGGATCTGCATATTGAATCCGGTCGTAGTGGAAACATAAACAAGGACCTCTGTTTGTACTGCATGATGGGCCGCCGTATGCCAATGGAAACTTACACATGGGTGTGTGCGAATTGGCCTTGTGCTCATCCCAATATTGATTTGCGATATAGGACATGCTCTTAATAAGATATTGAAAGACATCATCACCCGTTCACAAATGTTACTGGGCAAGAAAGTCAAGTAAGATTTCGCCAAGCCTGGTCATGACTCTGGCTGACGGCTGCTAGCTATATACCAGGATGGGATTGTCACGGTTTACCAATAGAGAATAAGGCGCTTCAGGAGCTTGGTGTAAGTGGTTGCTCGAGTGTTCCAGCGGCCAGGTTCCTGATCCGAGCTTCCCGAAGAAAGATTCTCGCTCTGTCGACCCGGCTATGATTAGACAAGCCGCAAATGCAACAGCTCTTCGTGAAATAGCTTCGCAGAAGAAGCAATTCTGGTCACTTGGTGTTATGGCAGATTGGGACTCAAAAGAGGCAACCTATAGGACTTTGGGTGAGTATTACTTCTTCCGAAACTAGTATCAAGCACTAAAATGTTAAACTAGATCACAAGTATGAGATGCGCCAACTCCGTATTTTCCAGAAAATGGTCGAGCGAGGTATCTATATTTTAATCTTTCTACCACGGCTACTGCTACATCGGCTTCCACAGGTCTTATTTACCGCCACTATCGCCCAGTTCATTTCTCTCCTTCCTCACGCTCCGCACTCGCGGAGGCAGAGCTTGTCTACAAAGACGACCACGTCTCCCACTCAGTCTTTGTTACATTCGATCTGGCAAAAGGCGTCACTGTGAAGAACGAGGAGCTTCAAACACTCTTGGCTCGAGACGAACCGATCAGGTTGTTAGTGTGGACGACAACACCCTGGACATTAACTTCGAACATGGGTATCGCTGTCAATTCGGAACATGAATACGTCGCTGTTCGCGCGAGGTCGGAGGAGCCACCTGTTCGTGGCTTGGTCATTATTTCGAAGGAGAGGCTTGACGCTTTGGAGGAGGTCTTGGGAGAAGTTGAGGTTGTTGCTGGATTCACAGGTTTGTATTACATCGTTCACTTGTGTGTCCGATTTTAACTTGTGCATTGACCGTAGGATCTGAACTCGTCGACCTGCCATACATCCCTATATTTTCTTCCCTGATGGCGCAAACCAATATGAAGATCATCCCCGCACCACACGTCACCTCTGAATCTGGTACGGGGCTCGTCCACTGTGCACCCGCGCATGGAGCAGAGGATTATCATTCCTTCCGTGCTCTGAATATGCTTTCCAGCTCGGACACCATAGTGTGCCACGTTGATGGAGAGGGCAAGTTTAGCAGCGACGTTGCTGATGTCCTTGGCTCTGAGGTAGCCAAACAGGTCGAGGGCAAAGAGGTCCTTGAGGATGGCTCGAAGGGGGTTGTGGATATCCTGAAACGGCTAGATCGGCTAGTGAAGATCAAGAGGATTAAACACCGGTATCCGTACGACTGGAAGACCAATAAGCCGATTATCGTCACGTAAGAGGTTATTTATATTGGCTTTATCCATGTACTGATGGTAGAACAGTGCTACATCGCAATGGTTCGCCAACCTCGACGAGATCAAGGATGCTGCTCTTGATGCCCTTTGGGAGGTTTCCTTCTACCCGCCACAATGTACGTCTCATTCCCCCATCATTCCTCCTTCACACCTTGAAATCCATAAACAGCCCGCAACCGCCTGGAGTCCTTCATCCATTCCCGCTCAGAATGGTGTATCTCCCGTCAGCGTGTCTGGGGTGTACCCATCCCTTCCCTCCATTGCATCCCCACCGATACCGCATACCTCGATAGCACCACTCTCACGCACATTCTTTCCGTGTTAGAAGAGAAGGGCGTTGCGCATTGGTGGACAGGACCTGTAGAGGACTTCATTCCTCCATCACTCCTTGCTTCCACGGGCACGGAGAGCACAGACGTTGCCCAAACATGGAGGAAAGGCACAGATACGATGGACGTCTGGTTTGACTCTGGAACGTCGTGGTCGATGCTTCGCGAATTGGGCGCAGAACACAATGAGCGAGACTTCCTCGCAGATGTGTGTTTGGAAGGCTCAGACCAACATCGCGGCTGGTTCCAATCACAACTCCTCACAAAGGTCGGCTCATCATCCACCCCCCACTCCAACCAAACCAGCCCTATCTCACGAAGCCCATACCGTGATCTCATAACGCACGGCATGGTTCTCGACGAAACCGGCAAAAAGATGAGCAAGTCCCTTGGAAATATCATGAGCCCTATGACCATCATTAATGGCGGCAAGGACAAGAAGAAGGATCCAGTGTATGGCGCTGACGTTTTGCGGCTGTGGGCTGCGACGGTTGAGTATTGGAGGGATATGGCCATCGGACCGAAGGTGTTGAGCCAGGCGGCAGAGAGTATGCGGAAAGTTCGGAACTCAACGAGGTTCTTGCTTGGGAATTTGGGCGATGGGGCTGCGTTGAAAGAAGTGGAGAGGGTGCCGCAACACGAGCTTGATCTGGTGAGCCACCGTTATTTGCGATAAGTGGTACCAGTGCTAATGTTTGGGGTCAGGCGGAGCGATATGTAATGCATGAGCTATACACTTTACAACAGGTTGCATTGGACGGTTATGCGACGTATAATTTCCCTAAAGGTACAAACACTCATACAATCTCTGCTGGCGCTCACCTCTTCCAACAGTCATGAGCGCCCTAGGCCACTTTGCTAACATCACCCTCTCATCACTCTACTTCGATATCACTAAAGACTGTCTCTATGCAAACTCTCCTGCGAGCCTTGAACGGCGCGCCGTAGTCACCGTGCTTGAACAAGTACGTCTCTTCTGTCTCTCATTCTACATCAGTCCCTCAGTGAAATGTGGTTATAGATCTTGGACACAATGACAGCGATATACGCGCCCATTCTCCCTCATCTTGCAGAAGAAGTTCATGCGATACGCTATCCCAAATCCGAGGACTCGTTCTTTGCCCAGGACTGGAAACCACTGGTACGTCCGCCTGACCCCTCTGGCACTTCCCTACCCCCGTCCTGCGCTTGGCCGACTCTGATACGTGGTGTATAGGGCAAAGAATGGGAAGACAAAGAAGCATATAATGAGATGAAAGACTTACTCAAGATTCGAAATGTTGTTCTGTCGTTGCTCGAACAAGCACGGGGAGACAAGTATGTCTCTTCCCTCTACGGTCTCCGTTGCATACTCATCACAGCGCATACAAACATAGACACATCAAAAGCTCCCTCGAAGCCGAAGTCGACATCATTATCCCTAACATTACAACCCCAACGCATATCTCTGATGGCGAGGGCGCAGCCCGCAGCAAACACATGCCCTTACTCGCGCTGCTGGAGAAACGAAGTATACTCCATATCTCCAGTGTACTTGCACTCCCAGCTGATGGACCCGACGCTGACTAGAATCATTTTTGAAAACTTTATTCATAACCTCCGACGCACAACTCA
The DNA here is from genome assembly GCA_015584085.1 of Macrolepiota fuliginosa MF-IS2. Lineage (NCBI taxonomy): Eukaryota > Fungi > Basidiomycota > Agaricomycetes > Agaricales > Agaricaceae > Macrolepiota > Macrolepiota fuliginosa. The sequence continues at coordinate 5,368 of MU151213.1, forward strand.
TCAGTGAAGGCTCCCTCGGGACGTCTACATCTACACCTGAGTGGGTATACACGAGCACGATATCTGGACTTGGTACGTCCTGCCACGGGCCCTTTTCTGTGTATGTTATATTAACTGACGACTTAACTTGGGATATTACATCAGGCACGGAAGATCCAGACGAAGGAATCGCCATCCGTATCCGGCCAGCCACACGAGAAAAATGTCCAAGGTGTTGGACTTTTACAAAGGAAGAAGGGGAGGTGTTATGTGAGAGGTGTGATGCCGCTGTCCAAAAGGCTTGAATTTTGGGCGTAGAAACAATTAGACGCTATAATATATTCGAGTAATTCTTAATGGTGGCTACATAGATATCCCTAGTTTTCAATGCATTTCTATCCATAAAGTCAGCAAGTTCCGAAATTGCAATCCGAGACCGCTCCAAAGAATCCCGAGGAAAGCAAATTCCACAAACGAGGCCAACGGCAATGGCAACGGAGTGTGGCTGCCGCTATCTGCCACACCTTGAACCTGTTCACCAGCCCATATCCCTCGACCGATTCCACCGCAACACCGTACCACGTCGCGGGCCCCTGACCTCGAGCATTATTTTCACAAGGAAAGGTCGCCCGAGCCATGCTTAATCCCGACCAAACCCATAGATTACAGATACTAGCCGGGCCCCCTAAACATGCAGAAGTCCGAAACGAAAATAGTGTTGGAAAGGGAGGAATTCGTTGAAATTTACACCGTCTCCCAGCTTCAAAACCTTGATGGGCAACAGAGGTTGCCACCTTTTCACCGGCTTCAGCCCACTCCTGCTACCTCTGTCAACTATCTTATCCAACCATCCCCACACCATAACTTCTCTTGGGCGTTATTCATGACAAGGAGATCCGCGTAATGTGAATACCTCAACACACCTTTGGTCATCCTCCCGCAATGACATTTGGTTGCCGCTCCCGGAACTGTGGCCGCCTTTAGCGACCCTATTTATGTTAACCGGATTGTAAGATTTAGTGTTTATAATCAGACGGTAGACGCCTCGACATACTTCCGGGATAAAGAGCCGACAAAGTATCACTTCTATGTGAATTATTGTGAGCCCCCCAAACATGAGGGGTACCACAGGGGTTGATGCAGCAATGGGTCGGATTGTATTGTTAGCCTACCCCCAGGAACCATTCGTTATTCTTGGCGTAGAATATTTTAGGATGTCTCCGAAAATAAAGAAATGATAACCACCCTGAGCCGCTGTAGCCAAGAAAGGCAACATGCTTGCTTGGGCCTGATAATACAAATATCGCATCTATCCCCCGGTCGGTGGGGGTTTGAGTACGGATCATTTGTCGTCATAATATTGTCATTTGGGACTGAGGCTCGGAGGAGTGAAGTTCGATCAGCCTGAGGGACGACACGGGCTGCTATCTCAAGGATCCACACCTTTCGTATTCGACTTGTCGGCCATGCATCAGCCGCAACGAGCCGTTGGCACCATTGGTAGATCTTAAAACTAGACCGAAGGGATCTCAATCCAAGTTCACACGAGGCGATGATGCTTGGTCCCTTTCGACGGTAGCAGATCAGCGGTCGTTTATATTATTAAAAACATACTGCAGGGAGCCCTGCTCTGACGCAAGGCAAAGGGTCGTATCGGAATGCATGTTTCCACGTAGAGCTGGTGAAAGGCGACAAGAAATTTGAACTCAGAAGTTCATCGCCAGTCAAGCGTGATGAGTTCCCGACCCTGAAGTCCAACTGACGGTGTGGGTCCCAGCTTCATGGTTTCCGATGGATTCAAGTGGTAAGAGTGGCAACTTCTTATTTTGAAACGTCAGAATTCATGGAAACATCGCTATATGAATACCCCATGAGTGTTGCACTCCTGCCCCGCTTCCAATCACAAGCCCTTGCCCACGACTAGAAGGTCAATGTGATATCCAATGGATGGGTACGGTGAACTATCAGGCACAGGCGGGAGGATCACCCTCTCTTGTGACGGCCCGGGCCTTGTTTAGAATAGCCATCATGTTCCGCGTGTTCAAACATATCATATCGAAACATACTCATTCCGTATCAAGAATAATAAATGAATCTTGAGGATAGGCTAACAAAAAAATTCGACCTGTTGCTGCATCAACTCCCTCGATAGTAAAGCCACTGCAATAGGCCTGACGTAACTCAGGAAGCTGACACTGGTGTACGTAGAAGTGGCATTCTGTTAACTCTTTATCCCAGGAGTATGTCAGGACATCTATGGTCTGTTCATGCAGACTAGCTGTTGCAGTCTGGTTGACAAAAGTAGGATCGCCAAGGCGGCCCCAGTCCCGAGAGCGGCAGCCAAGCGTCACCTCTAGAGGATGGTCGGATGAGTTTTGGGGTATCCGCATTACGCGGATCTCCTTGCTACGGATAACGAAAACTGCCCAAAGGAAGTTCTGATATGGGAATGGTTGGACAAAGCGGGTGATAGAGGAAGCGTCAGGGAACCGAACCCGGTGCAAGGGCGACAGCTTTTCTTGTGGTTTGAGGTTCTGAAACTGGGAGACAGCGTAAATTTCAACGAAGTCGTGACCCGCCACTGCGATGTGGTCATCGTGGGTGATATAAATATGGTACTACAAAACGCGCGAAGCTATCAGCATATGAAACCACAGGCAAGATAGAGCATACCAGAATCCCTGTAGTCACAAGTTCTGCGCGGACTTCAAGCTGCGAACTGTCTCCTTCATCCGCCAAATACCAACGGACGAAGAGAACTGGTCGGAAGTCACCCTCCCTATTCTTGACTATCCAAATCTCTGCTAGGTATTTATCTGAGATTGCTATACGTGATCTACCTTTGCCATAGGTCCGCAACGTGTACAAGGGAGCTCCTGTTGACCGAAACTTCTGCCCATCCTCCTCCAGAGTCGCTTCATATATTTGTGTCCTGGTCGCATGACCTTCTGAGTGTCTCCCCCATCTCCAAACAACCACACGAAAGGATGATATCTCTCTTGATGGATTGACCCAGATACTGAAATATGTGAGCTCGTCGCGCGTTCTATCTTCTTCGTCGCACTCTCCTGGGTCGAAAAGTAGCTGGGGCTCGGTATGGGGTGAATCCAGGTCATATATAAAATATTGGCCATGGGGGGTGCTTGCTAGGAGCCATCGTCCGCCTGGAAGCAGCTTGGCACGACCTATCTTGGCCTTCGAGCACTGAAATTGACGGGCACGAAGGGCAAGAGGGGAGTCCGAAAACCAGGATTCATAGGCTCGCAATCTCCGCACAACCCAGCGTTCGAGGTCCAAAATCGTGAGCCTCTCCATGGATTCGTTTATTTTTGATCCACCACATATTGATTCACATGATTCAACGAGTTGGTACCAGAACTGCCGCGACCGTGTAGTATTATAGAACGCCTTGCAAGTCTGGAGAAAATCAATAATGATAGTTTCATTTGACACAGGGGAATGAAAGTACCAGTTTAGCAGCAAACAACCCGTGGCTGTCCAAGTGCTTGAAAATTTCGCACAATACTTCAGGAGGAAAAATGGATATTCTCTTCTGGGAATCGGAAACTTGGTGCCATGTGACGCGAAGGAGGCCCTTGACATAAGATAAAAGCCAAAATACGACGTTAGGCAGCATTTCAGGTACCGTATAGAATCAGACCGAGTGTGAGTAGAATCTGGATTCAATGAGAAGCGTTGAAGGTGGAAGACAGGTGCAAAGTTCGTGACGGGGACCCTAACAGCCACGACCCCCTTCCCTGATCGGATATACCTGCAGTACCCTAGCAGCACCTACCATGCATCCTTGATCCATTTTTGATCCATTGTCATTTCGCCAACCAATTTGTTTGGGATGAACTTATCAAACGATATGTCAAACGCAACATACCCACATGCCATAGGTGGTGCGCTTCTCAAGAGGTCCCAATATTTAACGGACGTAGTCCACACCATGAACGAACCACCCCACTCTATCGAGAAAATAGTATTCGCCACCCAAACTTTTGGCCATGTCAAGTCAAGGTAATGCCTCGTCTGGGAAATCGGGATTGCCTAGATGGGTATTCATGAGCTTCTCCCTGTCCTCCAGATACATCGCCGCACCCTCCCCCCACCCCTGGCAATTTGGCGCCTGCGCCCAGCGAAATTCTTCCACGCCTTGAGCGTTTAATTGCACAAGAAGCTCACCGGTGGGGCACCAAAGCCATTCAAAAGAAACTTTGGGTCGATATTCTAGATCCTCTCACAAGCAAGATCCGGGCTGACACGCAAGACGAGAAAACCTACAAAGACAACACGAGCGTTCTAAAATCGCTCTCTTCGAATCCGGACCACCTGCATAATTTTGCTAAATGCGTCATAGATGGAAGTTATATTGACAACACATTCCGAGTGAGTGATGGTATGCCCAAGTCTGGTCGTTATTTGATGCATTTCGAATCAAGGTAATCAGTCTGTCTGGTATCAACACTACGACCACTTTCGCAAGGCTCGGGATCAAAATCTTGGATGATTATCGTATCTGTGAAGTTCTGAAGATTATTCGCTCCAGCGACTTCAAGAAACATCACGATTATCACTTTCCCATCCTCAACGAACACGTCGTTCAATTGAATGAGGCTATAGTAAAGAAGAGGCGGCATTATGTCGGTGACGTATGTATTTCCCTCATAAAGATGCCCTGTGCTTACCCCCACTCAGTCTGAAGATGTAGCAAGAGTGATGATCAATGCGTATTTTGATGCTCTTGCCGACCACCTCCCTAGCGTTGCCAGGTTAGAGTTCTGCCTCGCCCGTATCACTGCGAAACTTAGGGCCATCGAGGTGGACTATGCGGATGGGGCAAACATCCACCACACGTATCTCACGGGGGTGGTTGACTACGCTTTATTGTCTATCATCCACTATGACACTGGTCTACCGGGATGTTACCTAGGTAACGTGAACGAGACAATAGGGCTTCTGCAGGGACTCGAACTTGGGTCTTGTATGCTTTAATCCCTGTCCGGTTTTTTATAACTTATGACCCTGCTTCTTATAGTCCAAGGGACCTACCAAGGTCTTGCTGATTATCTTGCGGAAGGAATGACGGAAATATCCCGGGCGCTTGATTGGGATATTCTCTTTATCGAGGCCAAATGCAGGGGCTGGTTTTCGCCAATTGGAAGTAAGCCGCCACTCCGCTAGTCATATTCCAAGAAAATAACTTTTTTTCCAACCGTAGCGGTCAGCCCAGCCAGCTTGTACCAAGCAATTGCCACATGCTGTGCAGCGTATGTCACTCACATACTCATACATGCTAGAATACTGACCTTATTTGCCAGGCAAACTTGCGGCCGCGACGGGCGCCGAGTTATAAAACTGTGCCTGAGTAGCGGAGATCATTGGGTGTTCATCATCGTCAACAACGATACCTCCAGGGCATATGTGACTCAGGTTCTTAATAATTCGGATTTGGACAGGACTGAGGATGCTTTACTCCTGAAGGCCTTTTGGGTGCGCGACCACTCCACTACCGCCTTTCACTCACGCCCTGAGCCTCTCCTCAGATGGTCATACCTGGTCAGATCCTCGAGGAGCACATCTTTGGTAAGATCAAGAGAGAGGCAAAGGCAAAGGCCTCGCCTAGCACGGACGATTCACATCCTTTACCATAGACCAGTTCCTTTTGATAACCTCTTTGATATATATACATCTTGGGTCAACTCATGATACACACACAAACAACACACAGATTGCGGTCCCGGGCTTTAGCCCTGCTTTCCTCTGAATTCAAGGCTTGATAGCAATCTTAAGAGCACCTCTGCTCTTCATCTTGTCCAGTGCTAGGCCGAAATCTTCGAGCTTGAACACGTCGGTGACCATTCCCTTGACATTGACCTTGCCTCCATCCAGGTACGCCACGGCACGGGGGAAGCAGAAGGTCTGAGAGAAAGAGCCGATGATCTGGAGGGAGAGTCGTTAGTGAGTCAACCAACGACATTACAGGTCTTTTCTTACTCTGATCTCGTCTCCGAAGATCTTGAAATCGAATTCCACAGTCAGGGGTTTGGACGTTCTCGATAGCAAATGGATGTCGCACCTTGGATGGTGGCCAGTGCACCAAAGCATTGTTCTCATATACACCATAAATCATCAATGTCCCACCGCGGCGCACGTAGTTGATACTCTCATTTGCTAACTTCTCGACACCAGTCGCCTCGACAACAACGTCGAATCCGTACGGGTTATCGTCTTTCAGCTTCTGCCATTGCGGGTCGGGGTTTTGTCGATCAAGTTCAATGTATTCGTCACCTGCGTCCAGTTGCTTGGCAATATCCATTTTAATACCTTTGTTGGCTGCAATGACGACGCGGGAGGCACCATTTTTCTTGAGAAGCTGGGCGAGAATGAGACCCGTGGGCCCGGCGCCGAGGAGCAGGACCTCAATTCCGACAGGTGGGCTCAGTTTGTCAAGGCCATGGATTGCGCACGCTGCAGGTTCAAGGAGCGTGGCTTCCTCATCGGTCAAGTTTTTGATCTTGTAGAGTTTCTTCTGTTGGCTAAAGTCGTAGGGTTGTCGTCAGGCCCAACTCGACACAATTAAAATATTGCGCTCACTAGAGGATGTATTCAGCGAATCCACCATCCTCAGAAACACCACAGGCTCTGTAGTTCTCGCAGAGCAGAGATTGACCTCGTCGGCAATAGAAGCAGGTGTCGCACTGTATACAGTGATCATGTGTTGAAAGCAGGTACAGGATCACAATCGAAGGGACGAAAGAATTGAGATATTGAGATTTCATTTTGGTTAGTGGCTGTGTCTTTCAGTTTGCCGAACTGTAGCTTACCGTGATGCCTACATCTGCCACACAACGGTCACCGATTGCGAAACCCTTGACGTCCTTGCCCGTCTCAACAATGGTGCCAATGGCCTCATGACCTGGTATAAGCTATTGGGGCTGAGGATTTTTATTGCCACAATGCGTCTGATGGACCTACGGGGAACTTGGCAATGAACTCTCCCTATTGCAGAAACCAATCAGCTTATACGTCGGCATTCACGGAGGCGAATATTATCTACCTCGTGAATGTGAGCGTCAGTGCCACAGACACCTGCAAACAGTTGCGTGAATTGAACATTTCCTCTTATTCGGACTCTGTTGAGCGGTACATACCGCAGCAGGAGACTAGAAGAAACGACGATCAACGACTGCAGCTCGGTGGATCCTATCTCTACATACCCTTGAGAAGAACTTCGTCATCACCGACCTTTGGAATCGGTACCTCTTTTATCTCGAATTGCTTGGGCTATCTCATACACGTTGTTAATTAGTCTCTTGCCCCGATAATATAGATAAGCCGACGTACAGAGTGATACCAAAGCGCTTTCATGGTTCCCTCTGGCATGATGTCGAAAGAAATAGAATATTTAAGAAATCAAGGTGACACGAGCGACTGGCTGTCAAGGAAAGTTATCAGAGGATGCAGCAACTAGTTGGAGAGAGCTCAGTTTTATATTTCGTCCCCCCATTCAATTTTCAGTGCCAATTGACAATCTCGCTCATGTTCACGTGCGGTATCAGAAGCAACCGCCAGCGACTTACCGACACCACAACGTTAGTGACACTCATGGCGGAAAGAAGAGCCATGACAATCCCCGTATGGTCGTCCGAAGAGAGGTACTCCACTCTGCTGGTCGTCATCTCGTAAAGGCAACTCAACTTTTCGACCCCCCAAAACAAAGTACCGAGAAACGAAGTTTCGGTTTCCTGTACTAGGCTGCGGCAGTGTACATAATGTGATATGGTGCTCTGGCGTCAGATAGACTTTGCCAGGCAGTCGCTTCGCGACTACCCTCCTTTTAGGGGTGCTATGACATCATACACAAAGGTCGTAAGCGCCTCCGCATTTTTGAATTTCCTAGGAAACGTCGGAAAACCTGATTTTGATAATTTGTTTCCGATGAGATTGCTCCAATTTCCCATTCTAGCACGGCAGTCGCATTCTCAGTATGTAGTGGCTGGAAACGGAATATTCGGGATTTCTTCGTAGAAACACTACTGTCGAAGAGGAGCGAAGGGGGCGCTGGGTGATACGCCCTGATACGCTGTCTGCCCGGAAGCGGTCGAGGTTATGGCGTCACAAGCGATGAGAACGCCACTGTCTGTATTTGCCCATCAATCTAGCTCCACCCATGCCATCCACTAACACATAATTCGTCATGGAAGGCTTTTGGGGTGGTGATTATGGAAGAATTTATTCGGCTGCCCGAAAGCTGGGTGTTGGGCTATCGGGCTAAGTGTTAATAGGTGGCGGAAATACTGCTCTCATGAGTGATATCTGAAACGTGATGTATGATGTATGAACGCTAGCTACTATGACTGAATGAAATCCACGGCTTGCCGCGGCACACGAACAACACCATTTAAAACAGCACTCGGTAAATGGAAAAAGCCTAGATAAGGATGTACACAGGGGGCTAAGTAGCGTAGGTAACAATCATGGCCACCCAGTCGGTACGCATTCCGCATCCCAATCCTCCGGAATCAGCTCCTTCATCCGTTCTCGGAATGCCTTGAATGTACAAAACTCGGGCGCACCTTCCAAGTGCTTACCCTTCTCCGCACACAGTGGCAGGTGCATGTTTTTATTCTGATGCCGCACTCGTACGTCTGTCCGTCGTAGCCCACCGTCATAAATGGATCGTTCCAAAGAGTAGGTCAGAGCACAGAGAAGAGGGGGCGAGTTAGCGCACGGCTCGGAAGCATAATCGATAGAAGATACTGAAGATGAAAAGATGGGACTCACAATACTCCACCGGCGGTGTCCCGGCACCCAACTTGGTTAATAGACTTTGGGTTTGGCCTTGCTGTTGACTCTCTGGCTTCATCTGCCGCTTAAACAGCTCGAAGGTTATGGAAGCTGTGAATGCAGGCCACCTGTCAAGATATCGTTCAATTAATGTGTTTAATAGTCGGTTATAGTCCGAAGCCTGAAGACTCAAAGCAAGCGCGGAAGCTATGTATCTGGTGATGAGACTCACTTCTCGTCGAAAACATCAAGCGTTGAGCACAGTCCGGCGATGGCCGTATCGTGCGTGCTATGTACTAAGAACTTCAGGGGATCTTTTTCACCTTTCTCGATTTTGCGATGCATCTTGTCTGTGAGGTCTTCCAGCAGCCGGCCCATGGCTAATCGCCGGACTTCTTCCGTTTTGTCTGGGTAGTTTAGGGGTTAATCGAACAGTGGATGTAGTCGGCGAATGATAAATATCTTACACCCTGTGATTACAAGATAGTGAACGTCATACGAGTAGGGAGGGGAGGGGGAGTTACATACCTGCAAACCATTCCTGTACAACAGCCTGTTCCTGTAAAGTTTGGGTGCATCAGTCGGGGTAGACACGCGGAATCCGGAAACGCACTATGAGGTCCACAACGCCCTTGTCCTCAAATTCTGGAGGGACTCTGATCCCATGGGCGATTGAAGCGCGGATCTAGTACAAAGTATCGGGGGTATTGCGCAGGTAACAAGTGAAATCTCATACTGTATCCATGATCCCAGAAGCCCTTGGTCTACCATCTACTCGTATTGGATTGCCATTGATATATTTGGAAACTTTCTTGTCAAGATGTCCAAGCATGGGGTTATACGCCTCAGCAGCAGCTTGGGAGATATCAATAAACTGCAGCTTAGCTCCGAAACCCCACTGGGACTTGCCTTTTGCGAAGCTGATCTGGAGAATCTCCAATCGTTTACAAGAATAGGTATTGCCAATCAGATTTTCGTCCCTCCCGTTTCTGCGGGGTGGATTTCAGTTACAAGGGTAAGGTCGGCGTGAAATGATGCACACCTGATTAGGAGCGGAGGATACGCGTGCTCAAGACATTTCCCGTTCGGGTATAAACCATACATGATTTGCTGCAGTGACTCCACCGTCCGCGGCATGTTAGTGCTCCGAAAATACACGTTGTGGACATCCTTCAGAGTATCAGGAATAAATCCCAATCTGGGATAAGCGAATCAGTGCTCAGTTGCGAATGGATCAAAAGTCGTGGCACCAACCTATCCACATAAAGCTTGCGAAGTGCCACGCCATAATTATACGTTGACTGATGGGGCACACAGATGGAGTATAAGAATCTGCATTTGGACATAAGAAAAGGGTGAAGCCCACCTGTCGACCTATGTCCGTCAGCTCACCGAGCAGACTTCAAAGTATTAGCCTAGCGCAAGGTGCAGATGACATGGAAAGACTTACCATTCATTATCCATTACTGTCCCATCCTTCCACTCGATCAATTTACGCGTACTCGGCGACCCATCCCAACCCATCCTCGCCCCAGGGTTATTTGTCCCTTCAGCAGCGACTGCTTGGAACCTTCGCGCTATCTTACACAGGTTCCAATGGGACGGAATATTCGCTGGAGGGTCGGCTAAGCGAATGCCTACTGGTGACCGTTCGCCTATCCCACAAGTCAACTTTTGATGAATGACTCAGAGCAAGTTAGAACATACCGTGTCTAACAAAAACGTGAACCTGCTCAAGCTCTAGACCAGCTGGAGCCGCAGGGTATCCTTCAACGTCAAGTGGTGCTTGAGGAGGACGGTATGTGTATGATCCGGGTTCTCCATTAATCTCTTTATGCGACCCATGTGCAGAGGTCAGACCCATATCAGCGGCTACGACAGCGTCTACACTACACAGAGGGGTTGGGATAGTCTGGTATGTTGATTGGAACAGGGGTGCTGGACTTGCAGACACGCCTTGTAGAAGGAGTATAAAGGACAATACGACCTGGAACTGAAGCTGTCTGGGCATAACAATATGAACTCAGCCTCGCTGTTGTGAGATGACAGCAGACGACTGCACCTCAAGAAGGGTTATAGGGATGTGGTGATAGGTGGTGATGATGGCACTCGGAAGGTTCCGCGGTGTCCTGGGATGAGCCTGAACCCCGGCGCTCTGCACACAAAATCGGACCAATACCCGCAGCGGAGATTGCAAAGTGGTCTTGAAATAATGTCGGTGTTGTACTCGTGTGTCCCTGACGCTGAGGGCGACCCGGAGAGAATGCTGTTTATGATAAATAACTTGATGGAAATTGGAATTGCCGCCCACGTGATGCTCACTGGTGATGCATGATGCCAATTGTTATGATTATGAATGTTAAACTCCCAATCTCTATGCTGTACCGGGCTCAGTGGGCTATACTAAAGCTGATGCCAGTGTGCATATTACACTTCCGCACCGTAATAGTCAAGCCTGTGCGACTTCATCTAGTCATATTATATCCAGTGCTGGATTTGGCTCGTTTGCACGCAACCCTCGTTCCCTATGCTAGCCTAGGACCCGATTAACATTTGTGCAACAGGTCCACGGTTTCTTGAATAGTCCGGGGCGCTGAAGGAGGAATATCTGGCTTGTTGTGCCCGCAGGGTCGGCGGTTCAGCAATCATACGGACCCTCGTTAACCAACGCTGCTGCAACCGACATAATATGGGGCATATCGCCCTTCTTTTTAGCTAATAGACGCGACAATGCCTCTCAAATTCTCGCAATGCCGGCACATCAAGTCACCGTTATGCGCCCTCCCTACCGGGGCGTTCTTCCCCGGGAAGTGACAAAGGGACTAAAGCTGCTGGAGAAGTCCATGAATGCACGGTTTCATAAACTTATCGTCGATTCCTTCATGGATCGGAAGTTCTGCCAATCGCTCGCTCTTGATTCATCGATGATCCAGACGAACGCAGAAGCGAAGGCAAACAGGCAGAAATTATCTGCCTTATTTACTTCTCCATGGTCTACCCCTAAGGTACCCCTGGTTTGGGGTATTGTCAGTTTCCTGGAGCCTCGCCCGACAGCGACATTCTTTCAGCTCAGCATCGCACGGCTCTACCCAATCCTGCAGAGACATCGAACACTACCTCCATGATGAGCTAGAGAGGATTCAAAAAAATTTCCCGCCCTTGCCGTCTTCACTCATTGATCATCCCCAGGCCAGAAATCCGTACAATCTCAGTCAGGGGGATAGTTCATATTCAGTCAAATCACTCTTCCCTGGTTATGAACACGCTCTCAAGGCAGTATCAGTTGGAAAACTCAGCCTGGCCAACATTGTTGGCTTGCAACGTCCCATAAGCACTGGGACGCCCTCTGCGCGATGGGAAGGGCAGATATTTCTCGGTAAGTATTCGAAGGGTACGGGCATATTCACAAGACAATCCCGTCACAGTATACACCAGTACCCAACACTTTGGTTACTCCGTGTCATTATAACATTCTGATACTACATTCCATTTGCTTCTCTGTACTACCATCTTACTCAAATTGGACAAGCTAAGACCCAGTTCGGGTGACCTGGACGTTCCGAATCTTGTATGTCGTTGTCCCAGACGGCCCTGGAGATCCTGAAGATCCCTCCATCTATAAAAACCATAGTCAAATACTGCACGCATCTGAGTCTTGCCGATCTGCACATACCTGCAAATTAATGATCCTGCCCATCCATTACGAATCAGCATCCAACAAAACCGAACCGATCAAAAAGCCACGTACAACCAAAGAGGCTTCCCAACGAACCCCTGGCCGAACTGAGTTGCGCGCAATACGTTGTCCATGTAAAAATCAATTCTGACGTCGGCACCGTTAGATTCGGCCGTGAGTACGGCTTTGAGCGCGTGGAAGGAGAGGTCGGAGGGCCAGCTGACGAGGTCGGAGCGAACGACGGAGGAAGTGTTGAAGGTGTTGTACCAGTTTTGGGTCGTGCCTTTCCATTCACCGATGTCAGTCTCGGGGGGCCAGCCGTTTACGGCCTGTGGATAGAGATAAGTTAAATGAAGGAATTATGGTGTGATCAGTGGACTTCTTACGGTCAACCTGGTTGTGAGTTTATTTTGAGTACTTGCAGTATGGAGTGGCGAGTCTAGGGCTTACCAGAATGCAGGCCATGTACCTTTGGCGGTTGGGGAGCTGAATTCACCAGAGATGGTGTACGCGTTTGTGTTTGTCACCGTGATCTGTGCCTTGGCGTGGATGGCGCCACTAAGAAGGACTGAGCAAGAGAACGGTCTCCTCTGACTTTGCAATCATACCTGGCATAGTGGATAGCAGGGTGGGGATTTGCACTGCTTGTTGGTGGTGAGGGGTTCGACGTCGGCGTGGCTATTAAGCTTAGTGTGCTCGAAGCAACATTTATGTGACTGTGATCACTAGAGCTCCCGACCATCCTTGCACCTTGTCGGGTGGAACAAATGCAAAATCATTCAACGTTATGTCGAATTTAGCGATAATGTGTAGACCCACTGCCATTATGATCAGAGCCCCACGGATACAAATAGTTCCAGAAGCTTTCGAAAGTCGAAAGTGATGAGAAAGAGTTGGAGGGAATGACGGTCACCGCTTGGACTCCTGCGGTAGTCGCAAGGAGGGCGAGCGCAGCGGTAGGTAGGAACATTTTTGGTTTCTGCGGTATTTTCTCATTAGGACCCGTGCTTTATACGCTCCAGGAGAGAATTTGGTGGCCATATGGTAGAAGTCTTCGAATTATCCGTATGTATAGGCAATACACATCTGTGAGTCCGCTCAGTGGTCATGGGATAGTGGATTATGCTGGTTGTCCTGACTCCTGATGACGTGGAGAGAATCATGTCCATTGCAAGCATAAGAGTCTATTTGAAGAAGCTTCGTCCCAGCAGTTGCCGGACCGCGCAAGGATCATCTGGAAGTCACGGGATGGACGCGGACAACTCAGGATTATGATGTTGTTGAATCTATTGGTACTCTCAAGTTCTTGTTGGTTCATGTTCATGTAGTATTGAGTTTTCAATAGGAAAAAAGGTGAACCCGAGCTTCTGATGAGGTGCATCGCCACATTGCACCGTAGCCATCACTTTCGAGTATCTATATAATAGTAAGTACACATAATTAGAGCCCGACGACAACTACTTATTATCCGGATTCAGGACCTAGATTTTCCCCTCCCCCAAGTTTGAACCCGACATTTCAAGTTGTTGATACCTGTGGTGGTCCATACATACACTGTGATGAGCCTCCGGAGAGCTTAAGTCCTGGGTGATCAATGGGTCCGGGTGCCTGGTTCCGAGAGACTAGAGGCAGACAGCAATGACGGTGATAAACACGACAAATCACGACAAATCACAGCACCCATTTGGACGATGATCCCCGGACAGGTGATGAGTCGATGACGGCAAGCGTTGATGATATTCAGGAATATGCTGAACCTCGCAACAGTGGCGGCGATGCTGGGCGATTATCGGCTGTCACTAGATGTGGTGATGACGGTAGTGGTCGAACGTACGGCCGTCCTAGGTAAAGGGGTACCTATCAAAACCGTGGGGGCAACTAAAAGTGGTCAGTAGAAATCCTATTCATAGATATTCACGCGGGACGCAGTGTTATGTGCTATGGCAGATTTGACCGCATTACAGAAAGATTGGGACAAAGGGACACATTTGAGTTTGGTTCGAAGCGTATCTGGAGCGTGAGCCGGCGGTTGGAAGGTGGACCTGATCAGGGATCACATCTGCCTTCATGATCCTTCATGATCACATCAAAGTCATACGCCCTGTAGTGGCGCTTTGAAGTCACTATGTGCACCTGACACCATACGCGGTCGGATGCTTCTAACATTGACTTTGCTCCTCCGACCGTGAATGCAATAGCCTGATGGGGTTTGGAGATGGGTACAATAACCCTGGCGGTAAGTCGTCAGCTGATAAAACCATCTCGTTATTTCGCACAGCGGAACAGTCCGTATTATTCGAAGTCTTAAGTTGGAAGCTTGATCCACACTTGGACCGTACACCATGTACCACATCTCACGCGCCGGTTTGCGTACAAGAGCATCTCTCCGTCTACTTTCCACCAACTCCATTCCAACATCGTCATATGGAACCGCTAGTGCTACGACTCCGTTAACCCATTCCTCGGTCTCTGGCCCAACCGACCCACACTTATCCACAAAGACACTCCCGCAATATTTCACTGAGGACGTGCTTGCGCACTATGCTGTTCGTCCGGCTCTTATATGTCGTAAGGAAACTGCACGCGCACACGGGGGGCCTCCTGCACGTAATTTCAAGGATGCACCGTACTTGGCTTGGGATTTTCAAGAGTTCGATAGGCATATCAGGGCTCTGGCGAGGGGTTTGCTTATATTGGGCGTGAAGAGAGGGGATAGAGTTGGTGTTGTTATGGGAAATAATAGGTGTGTATACGTGGTGATGTCTCAGGTATCGTGTGGTTAATTGGATGGATTGGTGTCGCCATACAGTGCATACGCGATGTTGCAGTGGGCATGTGCTAGTATTGGTGTTATACTTGTCACGATCAACCCGGCATACCAACTCCAAGAACTCGTGCGTAATATATGTTAAACCTTTCTTCAATACATTTGTTGTCTGTTCTTGATCTCGTATACTTCAATTCACACAGGTTAATACACTCAGGCTCGTCAACGTCCAACACCTTTTTGCGGTCCCTCGCATCCGAACCTCGACGTATGTTGAAACACTGTCGCAGGCCTTTCCACAGATTCGATCCCAGCAACCAGGCGAGATTCAGATTGAGGAGCTGCCAGAATTAAGGAATCTGATTGTGGTAGATAATGCCGAAGAGGACAAGGAACGCCTAGGCAGGTTAAAGATTAAGAGTCTCATTGATTGGAGGGATATTCTACTATGGGGAGAGGGTGGGAGCGAGGAGAGGAGGGTCAAGGAAATCGGAGGGCTATTAAAGAACGATGATGTTATTAATTTGCAGTTCACGAGGTAAGTCGGTCTTGAATATTTTTCTGCGGTTTGATAGTAACTGGATACGTTTAGTGGAACGACTGGGCTTCCGAAAGCTGTTTCGGTGAGTAGAGCATTAAGGCGAGATCGGACATGTACTCAGGGGTGTTCTAGCTGACGCACTCCAATTTACTCAACAACGGGATCAATATCGGTCGATGCATGTGGTTCACTGCACAAGATGTTCTCTGTACGTTTCTTTCTCTTTTCTTATTCCTCCGCTTACGCCCACCGACAACAGGTAATGTTCCACCTCTCTTCCACTGTTTTGATAAGTCCTCCTTTTCTCTTCCTTTGCAATCCAAGGCTTACTTCTCTTCCCTTGGTGTAAATACGCCTGGTCCTAGGAAATCTCGCGGCGTGGACGCACGGCGCTTGCATAGTATACCCCTCTGAGATTTTTGACCCCCCATCAATCGTAGACGCGGTTGCCGAAGAAAAGTGTACGGCACTACATGGTGTGCCGACACACTTTTTGGGCGTATTAGCGGAGGTTGAGAAACGCCGAGCTGAGGGTGCTACTATTGATTTTCGTAGGCTGAGGTGAGTGTGTGCCTATAATATGAAGACCGGAGCGTGACGCTAACGGCAGGGCGGTTTATTTAGAACTGGAATCGCTGCCGGCTCACCGATACCTATCGACTTGATGAAGAATTTGATTGAGAAGTTAAATTTACGAGATTTGACTGTTGCTTATGGGATGAGTGAGTGACGAGTTCGCTTGAGAGACGTTGGTAGACTGACGAGTTGTGATTGATTGATCAATGAAGCGGAGACGAGCCCGGTTTCTTTCCAATCGACACCTGCTGACCCGGTTATCAAACGTGTCGAGACGGTTGGTAAAATCCATCCACATGTAAAGGCGAAGGTCGTGGGTGTGGATGGGAAACCCGTGCCTGTTGGGACACCTGGCGAGGTTATGGTGTCTGGGTATTTGCTGCAGAAAGGGTGTGTTTCCTGCGTTGCTGTTCGCAGGGAATTGGGTGATTCATGGCGACAGGTATTGGAATGATGAGGGGCAAACCAAGAAGATTATGAAAGAGGGCGAAGAGGGTGCAGTATGGTTATCAACGGGTGATGAAGGAATTATGGATGAGGAAGGATATCTTAAGAGTGAGTACCCTTTCCGGACGGAGAGTTTTTGAAGTATAGTGACCGATTGTTGTTCAGTCGTCGGCAGGATCAAGGTCAGTCTCAAGGCCTCTTACCTGGGTTCACCAATCACTGACTTGACCTCAAAGGATATTATTATCCGGGGAGGCGAGGTACGCGATAAACTTAGACACCCTTAAAATACACCCAACTGATGATCTCGCTTCGGCCGATTCTTTCAACACTCGCTTATGCAGAACTTGTTTCCAGTTCAAATAGAGAACGCGCTAACGGCTCAAGATCCTATTCGGGAGGCGTCTGTGGTAGCTGTTCCGGACGAGAAATATGGTGAAGTCGTAGGAGCATGGATTGTTCGTGAGCCAGGTAGTTCAATTTCGAAGGAGGAGGTGAGGAAGGCGGTTACGCAGGGTATGAATCCCCAGGTAAGGCGCCCGATTCTTTTCCTGTTTCGGCAACCGCTTATGGTCTTATATTGCGTCGGTAGAACGCTCCCGCGTGGGTGTGGTTTATTGGGGAAGACGGCAACCCGCCTGAATTACCCAAGACTGCTAGCGGTAAGGTACAGAAGCATATCCTGAGGAAATGGAGTCAGGAATTAGCTAAGAGGGGTGTTGGAGAGGTTCAGGTTGCCCGATCGTAAGATCGTTCTCCTAAGTTAGTATGTTTAACGTTCTACGCATTCCGAAGACGATCTATTTTTATTGTTGGGGAATCGATCGTTGATTTGTATTGTTGATTTGTTTAATTACACCTTGACGACGAATCCAAGAGAATTTGGTGGATGTCTTGCCTTTTTGCCCCTTTTTCGCTGTCTTGGCTTTGGGGAGGTTTAGGACGCGTTGTAAGGCTCAATTCGGGCTTATAAAGCGGTTTCCGGAGGGAGGAAGTGAATTAAAACAAGTCACGTGAACGGGCCATTTCGTATTGATCATCAATTTTGATTGCCGGTTAGGACGCGAGTTTGGGTTTTCACGACAACCCGCAGCAAGTCTGCCCACTTTTCGCGATTTCCCCGTCCCTCTCGCTCCCAACTTCTCCTTTTGCCGTTCATTATCTGACACCCGAATTCCGAATTACGGTTTCAATAAACTACCATGGGCGCCATTGGTAAACGTGTTCGGATATACACACGCGAGGACGTCGAGGCGCATAATTCTGCTTCGAGTTGTTGGGTGTCGAGGAATGGGAAGGTGTATGACATCACAAAGTTTCTAGATGACCACCCTGGAGGGGACGATGTGGTTTTGGCCTATGCTGGGAAGGACGTAGAGGAGGTTATGCAAGATAGGCTCGAGCATGAGCATTCGGACTCGGCATATGATATGCTGGAGGATTATGCGATTGGGAGGCTGGGCAAGGAGGGGAGTACTGTGAGGGATGGTATGTGGTTTTTGTCTAGCTTTGATGCAATAAATGGAAGAGTTGCTGATGTGTTGCGCTGTATCTGTAGACTGGGAGGCGACAGATAATTTCCATCCGGAAGATACGGATTCGGCGAAGGATTATGAGCAGAACCAGTTCCTTGACCTGAGGAAGCCACTGCTGAGGCAAGTTTGGGAGTCGAATTTCAGGTGAGTTTGTTTCATTCTGGCATACTTGTGAGCGTGTCTGACGTGGGATGCAGTAAATCGTACTACCTCAAGCAAGTACATCAACCACGCCATCTTGCAGAACCTGCACGTTTATTCGGTCCTGATATCCTCGAGGTATGTCTGTTCTGCCCTTGACTTTGCTATGCAATTCTGACACCCGGGGCTTACAGATGGCGACACGTACGGTATGGTACGTTGTCCCCATGTTCTGGGGTCCTATCGCCGCATACCTCTTTCTCCGCTCCATCTTCCAATTTACCGGCCCCCTGCCCAACTTCTTCGTGAATCCAGTCCTGCCGCTCACTCATCTTCCATCCATCCCATATGACTCCTACGCTAAAACCTTTTCCTGCTTCTTCGCTGGCAACGTCATCTGGACGTTGCTGGAGTATACCCTACACAGGTTCTTATTCCACATTGATGAGGTGTTGCCTGATACACCAGCCTTCATCACGTTACACTTTTTGTTGCATGGAATCCACCATTATCTGCCTATGGACCGGTAGGTGACTTCATTTACTGCGAAATAGTTTACTGACTTTTATGGGCATTAGGCTCCGCCTTGTTATGCCACCTACTTTGTTCTTTGCGCTGCAGCTGCCTTTTACCCAGTTGGGCTATGCCCTATTCCCGGTCGCCGTTGCTAATGGAATCATTTCTGGATCATTCGCCTTTTGTGAGTCTTTCCATACTTTCATTATCAACAAGCTTGACTCAATGGTTTCGCGTAGACATCCTCTATGATTGTATGCACTACGCGTATGTGACTGGTTATATTTTACGCTTTGTGATTACTGACCCGCCTGATAGGCTCCACCATACCAAACTCCCAGCGTACATGCGTGAGATGAAGAAATATCACTTGGCTCATCATTACAAGAACTTTGAGCTTGGTTTCGGTGTAACAAGTGCGCTCGTTTTCTTTTGCTCTTGGTATGCATCTCATCGCCCTTGCATTAGGCAAAATCTGGGACTACGTGTTCAACACTGTCCTCCCGGTATAGGCGCGCTCTTTTCAGGACTAGAATTGAAAAAACGGATATCTTTTTCGTGTAATTCAATTGGCATCGATTGTTAGCTGGAGATGGATTTTTAAAGTACCTCCTGAACCCTTTTCTCTCTGTGTTTTGTTTACTTCGATGCGATGGACTTAATATGACAGTATCTTTATGATGGTTCTTAATACATGGATTTTCAGGCAATGTCCTACATGACAACGGGGGTATGAGGCCATTGGCTTGTAACCTAAATAAGGACAAACACGGAGATTAATCTCAGGAACCATGGTCGTCATTTCAGAGCGTTCAATACATAACTCCTCATACTGTTTGGAAATCCTACTGCTCCCACTCCCACCTTATACCACACAATATCTGAATTCCAGGGGAAATTTGCACCGAGGGACACAATCTATAGCAGTGGCTAACTTGACCAGATATGCCTCGGCTCAACTTTGACATTGACGAGGCTGCTCTCCTGAAGGCCTACAAGATTAGCTCCTTGAATCCCACGTATGCAAGTTTCCAAGTCTACGTGTCATGGCTTCATGTTGATTAGCAGTTCTGGGCCCGTGCATGTATCGTAACTAGACAGTGGGAAGATGTCGATCATGAACTTCTTGAAGATTCGGTTGCTGGGGCGTTGATGAGCCCGACAGGTCCAACGGAGGGAGATGGGGACCCGCTGGGACTTGGGAGTGTGATAAAGTGTGTTACTCTCGCTTCATCTTCAGTTGGATGGACTGCTAATTGTGCTTGCTCGATGAATGCAGTGTTAAAGACTTCGACATAGAATCCAGTGGGTACTGCCTACCTAACCCCTAAACACCCTTTATTAATCTCATTGTTCATGCAACAGAGGCTGCAGTGCTTATAACATCCAAATCCTTTGACCCAAAGGCGTTCCTTTCCTCTGTTCACCCTAACGCGACGTACCAAGATTTGGCAGCTGGTGTTGGCCACTTGCAACAATCAATCGATGCTCGCTCTGAAGCAATTCGTATTCTCGTGGAAGATAACTTCGATAGGTTCGTTGCTGTGAAGGCGTCAACCGATGGTTTGTCACTTTCTTGAATCTATATGCTAGGTGGCTGAATGTGTTTGCGGCTAGCTATACATGCGGAGATGAAGGAAGGTATTTTGGCTTCACATACGGAATACGCGTCGAAACCTTTGCGGGACCACCTGAAGCGTATGTGCTCACTGGTCTCTATCCCTCCAGTCGGTCGTGTGCTTACGTTGATATGTATGGTCACTTAGAGGCTGCGCAGAAAGCAAACCAGGTATTTTTACCTGTGCTAGAAAATGCTTCAAGAGCACAAAAATTGCGGACCACGCTAGGGGTGTTCAACCGTTCAAAATTCTTCTTTAACCTCCCAAGTTTCATCATTGAATCTATAGAGGCTGTCAGCACCTTCCTCCGTCGCGTGCATCACATCCCGATCTCACATTCTCTACTCTAGGGTCGCTACGAAGTTGCAATGCGAGACTACAAGAAAGGCAAATACATGCTCGAGTCACGGTCTAGCCAACTCCTGCCCGTCGGAATATCCAGAGACAGCGCAGCGTCGTCGGCCGCTGAACAACAACAGAAGCGGGTCTTAGAAAAGGTGTGGGTGAGCGTTGAGAAGGCTATGAGTGAGATGCGCAATGTCTTGAATGCGCAATTGCAAGACTCGGGCCGGAGCTTGGAGGAGCAGGAGAAGACTCTTGAGTAAGTGAAGACATTCTGATGTGAGCATATGGAGCTGACTGGGTACGTTTCCTAGGATTTTATTGGATTTGCAAGGAAACGACGAGCCACTATGGACGTATTTCGATAGCCAACATAAGCATATTATGGAGCAAATGAACAAGACTTATCAGAGTGCCAAAGCGGAGGTACAGGGTACGTCCATTGACGCTCATTACATGGCATGTTCTAACGTTTCGTGGTAGTTGCACTGGACAAAGCGAAGACTGAGAACTCGGACCTCACAACGTTATTGGCAACGCAACTGCGAACTGCAATCCTTTGTTTGGAAGGAAAACAACCTGAAGCAAGTCTTGGTGCGTTACCACCATTTCAAACTTACGCCATGCTGATTAGCGCCCAGCCAAATCTGAGGGGGAACCTGTATGGCAAGCTGCATTTGATCTTGTCAAGAACGTCTCCGAAGTACTTCTTTCATCGCTGCCCAACTTCTGGAAGATCTCTAGGAACTTCATGGATGGAAAATACAAGAAGGTATGATTGTTACTGTCAACACTTTAACCCCGTGCTAAACCCAGGTATCGCCGCAGTCATCCCCAGGGAGTCGGCGAAGCCCAACACAGTGTCGTACCATGGCGCTAGAGTGTGTCAGACTATACATTTCCCTGATATCAGAATTCTTTCTACTGTCCGATATCGTTGTTATGCTTGCAGCGGGAGCTAACAGGAACCTACCACCCATGCTTCCGACAAACTCTCATTCCATTTCAACGGCCCATTATCTCATGAAAATTTCCGGAGAGATCCATGAAAACGTGAATGAGTTGAATGGAATGGACGTCTCCCCTGAGGCCTCTTCTGGCCTGAAAAGTTTGTTAGAGAACGTAAAGTGGAGGTTTGCCGACGTTCTTGTACAAGCATGGTTGAGAGGTGTGTTTATTCAACTCCGCTAAACCGACCTGATTGTTTAATACATGCAGATACAAACTTGTTCTATTACCTAGAAGGATGGACAGCCGATCCTTCGAACCACCATATCACCCAGTATCTTTCCCATATGGAGCATCTCCAGCGGCACCTAACCACCGCCGCCTTCAAACTCGCTGGCGGCGTTGACCTTTCGTCATCAGTCTCGTTATCCAAGCCCATCAAGCAAAACCCAGTGCCTCAAGTCTTTGTCACAAAAATTACGAAAGCATTCCTCGATGCCCTTTATGCTTTTCTCGACGGCCTTGTCTTGCTGGCATCTGATGAATCACCCATCGCCACGGGGAGGGTACTGGCAAAAGAAGAATCACCTGGACCGAATCATTTAGATTTACTTGATCTTTTGGAAGGGGTGAGTGCCTATGATTTCCGTGATTGTGCTAAGATAGCTGATTCGAGGGTCGCTCGACTCAACCCGATGCCTTGTTCTTCTTTCTATGCTTCCCCTACTTCCGGCCCGTAGGATATCCGCATGCTGCTAGTGATATCGAACTTTAACTACCTGGCAAATGTGTTAATACCTAGCATGCTGAGCCAGCTGGAAGCTGCATTTGGCATTTCATTGTTGGAGGACAGACAGGTGGGTGGGTCGACAATGGGAGAGATCGATCATCTCCCGCGACTTTCTAAATTCAGACAAAGTAACGAAAACTGATCACTCGGTGCTTTAGACATTAATGGTCGTGGTTAAGGAGCTAGATAAAACGCTCTTTGATGGTTATGTCAATCCGAAGGCTGAATCCCTTAAGGAGGTTATACGAAGCGGTATTCTAAATCCAGCCATGGACTGGTACGAAACGCCGCAGCCGACCGGTGAGGATGCACTCCACTTTCATTATCCAACGTGTCTGTGGTTCAATGCTCACGAGGTTGTGCTTGTTTTTTCCCATAGAGGTTCGGCCTTACATGTACGAACTGTTGACAACCGTGGTCGGGATTCACGCACAGATATGCAGCGTGGCGGAACCCTTACTCGATCGCACGCTCAACAAACTGGTCGAACAGCTTGCGGAAGAAGGACTTCGGTGTTTCCGTCAGATTAAACGGTTTGGCATGGGTGGCATGCTTCGGGTATGTCATCTACTCAGCTCATTCGCACACTGCACTGACTAAATTCGCGTTCGCACTTTTGGGGTTTGGTCGATCTCCGGGTTCTAGGCAACCCTCGAGATTGAATTCATGCATCAGACACTAACGAGACATGTTACACCCGCTGCCGCAGAAACGTTGTCGAACCTATACAACAAAATCTCTCAGGCCTACCACCGACGGCCTGGAGATGAAAACTTCCAGGCTAATCTCGATGGTGTGAAGAAGACACTCGCGGAAACGCGGCGGTCAACGCAAAGGGAGTTCTTGTGCTTCAAACAATCAAAATCGTCCTCTGGGTCTTCCTCGAGTGGCAACCGGAGTAATACGTCAGGAAGCAATACGGGCAGCAGATCAACACACGACAAAGACGGATCCCGGAGTAGGAAGGATATCAAATCCTAAGTAGATGATTACTCTGTCTCTCCTGTCAGACTGGACCACGACCGCGATGCCGTATTTAATCATCGCTTCTACCATTTTTCCGTATTTATTTCATTTTTTCCTGGATCAACATGTCCCTACCATACCCTCTGAGCAGCGTACCATAGAAATGTGACGTTCAGTCACTAGTCAAGGGGGCACCGCTGACGAGATGCCACATTGTTATCTTCCCAGACTTTTATGGCGGATTCCTTGGAAACACCATCAGATAGAAGCTGGGTTGCAGTGGGCTGCCCATCTAGCACGACTCTGACTTTTCAGGATTTCCCCGATTTTTTCCCATGCAAAACCCACAAGGCAAATAGGGCAAGTCCACTGAGGTTAAAAAACCCACAAACGATCGTTCGAAGGCCCTAATATTCTTCTGCCGCGAAGAGAACGGATTAAGTGTCAGATAAGACGGGGATCAGATAGACTAGCATTCCTGAGGCGGGAGAGGCAGTGGGCAAATGGAAGTCGGCGGCATTTGGAGCCGGTGTGGGTTATCCTGGAAGGCAGCGATGATCATCCCGCCTACGGTACCGCAGGAGTGTCGGAGAAACTGAAACCAGGGAAGAAGCATATCGAAAGGTTAAGCATCCATGGCGCTAAGTCGTCAAAGCGGATCGAAAAGCGGTCCCGCCGTTGGTTTGGACATGCTTATCGCTTTTTTTGTGTGGCGTCTATCGGGCTTCCCTCGAACCAGTTCCCCGTAGCCTGTGAGCTGCTTCGATTTTCTGCGGCCGCCGGTAGCCTGAGCGGCGGAGAAAGGCTAGGCTCATTGTCCTTCTCTAGTCTCATTACCTATCATGGCACGTCGTGGAGGAAGCAGTCGTTTTTCCCATTCACGTTAAGGTGTAGCGGGTAGGTCGGTATTGGGTGACGGGTTGGTAGGTACTCACGGAGTATACCAAATACGTCCCCTGGTATGACAGGCTTTTTCGAGGCAAGGGCGAGCCTGGAAATCTATTAGATTGCATGTAATACAACCTATATGAGGGGTGAATTATAAATACACAACCAGAATCTGGTGAGGAACAGTCCGCGGCCCGAACAACGACGCGATTCATCATGCCATGAGATCCACAAGTATAGTAATAATGCCAAGAACTGGGTATGTACTCAGTAATAACATCGTGAGACCTTGGGGTTAAATTACAGACCTATCTCTATTGCGATGAGAGCAATAACTATTTGCTCCAACCTTTCCGCGTGTTTACTTGAGACGGATTCTTTCAGAAGTTGCAACATGTCTTGAAGAACCTGATTAACCGAGTTAACGATACAAAAAAGAGTCCCCAGAAGCTGGGCACGCACTTCCACACGTGTATTCAGAAGATTAATACGCTGAGGAATCTCAAGATAACTCCGGGCCGCGTCATACAACGGCTGGAGGTCTGGGTAACTCTGCGCGGTGTAGATAAACCTGATCACCATTATTGGAGGGGCGAAGGACTCACCCAAAATACTTCCTATTCCAACTATGAGCGACGTATGACACACAAACGATGAGATCTCACAGGAGAATCAAGAACAGAACCAACGGAGTTGATATTGGTTCTTAGCAAAAATAGTTGCCCAATTTGTTGCATGATTTCTGCAGGGTCATAAATTCATGATTTATCCTGAGTGATATCGACAAAATACCTTTGTGTGGCATGCCAATTTTCCCCGTTTCGCTAATGACTTCTGGTATATCTTTAGTTTCCTCGATTGTTGAGGATATTAACTCTTCGAACTAACGTATGATGAATAAAAGCAGGGGAAATACAAAGAAGATTAGATACCAGAGATATTTTCACGGATTGTGACAGCGCATGGGATAAAGATAGTTTAGTCCTGTTATAGTGAGCTCCACCAGGAGTTGATAGGGTGGACGAATGAAGAGCCGTACATATAGCTTGAGCCTTTACGCAGTGTGATGACATCGTTGTAGATTCTGAGGCACAATAAGATGATTTCAAGAGGGCAAGAAAGAGGGCAAGAATATCACGTACCGGCTGTAGTTTGCGTAGTAGTAATTGAGGTCTTCCATTTCGACGTTCTCCGGTGCTAGTAAATCAATGAACCAGGGAAGATGATCAAGGTCTTCGCCAAACGCACCTAGTTTCTCAATTTCGAAACGCTTTCTAATAACCTGAACATCAGCAAGGGCTAATGACTTTATCATGGAATTACTAACATTGAAGATAGAAAGCGCTTCTCCTGAGCCTCTGTCATCCCCCAGATCACAACAGTCCCGTATTGAAACATGAAAATCTCGGCTTCATGCGCGGTAGTGTCGAAGAAACTCCTTCGTTTCTTCTTCTTCACGGTCCGATCGTCATCATCAGGCGTTTCCTGTCGAAGTTCTGGAACCCCTAGCAAATCACCAGTGGGCACTGAACTCGAATGGGGTTGCCGACTATCATTGTTCTTTGGCTGGATTTCATAGATATAAGGGGTATAGATGACATCGTCAATGAGCTTCGGATACGCATGGTAGGCATTCCTTCTTGCATTGAAGAATTTCATGAGCTCATTCATCCGATAGGAGCTAAGAGGTAGCTCGAACATGAGCTATAATAAAAGGAGTGGAAAGAAAAATCACCCCGCTGTTGCATATGCGGTGACGCGAGGTAACGATTTTGCTTTCTTCTTGGTAAGTCTAAGCGCATCTCTCCGAGCAGTACCATCCGGTATGAGCGATAGTTGATTATACACCTAAACAAATGTGAACAGTTCCATATCGATTGTTGTCAGCGCCTGCTCTGTTCGCTATGCACTTTAGCACATGCCTCGACATCTTCTTCCTCCTGCTCGTTTTCCTCGCTGCTCTCGATATCTCCATCGTCGCTTTCGCCTGCCGAATCCTCAATACCATCGCTAGTTCTCCTAGGCTCACTTAATGCTGGTGTCTTGTTGCCAGTAAGAACTGGGAGGTGCTCCGGTTGCTCGGGTAGAACCTTGAGCTTTCCAGCAACCTTTGTCGAGCGGTTTGCTCCCCGGGGTTTGTTTTCTGCAGATGCTGGTGGTTGTCTGGAGCCCGGAGGATCGTGCATGGTCTGCAAAGTTGGGTGCAAAGAACCAACGCCGGGGTTCTCAACACCCATCAGGTGCTGACGTAATGGGGCGGCCCGATGCAGCAGTGCAGCAAGGTATTCTCCTCAATAACAGGAGCTCAAGTCTAGGCTTCGCAATATCCCAGCGTCAACGGACATCTTCAGGTATATACAGGCATATCTGTATAGTCTTTGAACATAACTTTTTGCAAAGCAACATCACGACTGGTTCCATTTATAGGCTGTCTTGACCAAACAATTCTCGGTCATAAGGACAGAAAACCCGACCTGCCATAAGCCGCCGGTAAGTCAGAGCGCGAGAAGTATGGCAATTTGTCCGCGCCCGATGCTGGCACACGACAGAATAGCTCACGATCTTGGGTTTAGGAGCACTAGCACATGGTCCACCGGCCTTCGCATCCCAAGCCGTGGCGTGTCTCCATCAGAACCTATCTCGAGCCTGGCGTACCGAAGATGCGCCACGGGCCAAGGGCAGTACGGAGTTTCTTTATTTGGTTCTTCTGGAAAGTTTCACTTCGTGGACAAACCATCTGCGAAATTCCTCCTTTTAACAATTCGCATCAGGGGCTCTGCCGCCCGTGAAGACCCTGACCTTAAGAGTCCGTGATTACCACCCCTTCCAGGTTGCAAAATGAGCACTTCTCCGAACACCGGCACACGTCAAGCCTGAAGCGATGCAAGAGTCTGATTTCAACACGAGTTCCTTGGGTGTTTCTTTACGTTTCTCTTCGTCACGTACAGACAGCGCCAGTTCGTAATTGGCAGAAAATTCGGCTCCGCCTCCCACGAATGGTCTCACAATATGATTCACATGGAAACGAATTTAATGGCAGGCTGCGAAACGGAAATGAAGATGTGAAGAATACCGAATCAGTACAAAGCGCTGGACTGCGCTGCAGATCCCTTTCCCTTGTTTGATAAATATATTCACTAGCGCCGCCACGAGAGCCTGGGTATAATGGCTAGCCTGAGTGAAACAGCCCTACTCAGATATCGTGGGGAGCCCGTTTTCGACCCTCTTCTGAGGATTTGCCCAGACTAGTGGAAAAATAGAATACAGGATTCCTGACTTGAAGTTTTGTAGAATGGGAAGTGATTCTCACATTCTACTGATCGGTTCTGGAAAAGGGGACATGGCGTTGCAGTGGAGAAAGGAGGCGTTGGACCTTGAATTGGAAACGAAGGGTCGCACTAATAATCCGCCTATTCTCAGCACCATTCCCAAGCGTTCACGGTAACGCCATGCGTGGGGAACTTCGGCGGTGGAAGTCCGTATTCGCGAAGCCCAACATGATATTCCCTGCCATAAGTTAGTCGTGAAGACCTCCACAACCTGGAATCTGTGAGTGGATTCGTTGCACCAACGCCACCATCTCCACCCCCCCATAATCTAGTCCCCGACTGGCAAATCGGAGAGCCCCGAGATTTGTGTACATCCAGAACCTACATAACAAGCTTAAGGCAAAAACATGGAAAGGAAGATCACCTCAGGGTGGGCGAGACCCGGCCCGAAACCACAAGCGACGCACCGCACGGTAAAATTATGGTAACGTCTAGTCCCCACCCACCTTGCCCTCACTTCTGAGTCAAGGCTAGTCCAATCTCGGATGCTGTTAAAATGAGTTCGCGGAGGATGAAATGTCAAAGATGAGAGAGTCGATCCTGCCGAGACGGCGCTAAATTCAAGATCAATTACAGCCGTAGTTAGTACTCTTGAGTAACATGAAAGCTCAACGTTCAGCGCTTCTTGGGGGGAAAAGATAAGCAGGGAGGAAAATAGCTTCGTTATGGACGCGGCTTGGGCTGAGGATCATCGAGTAGGCAGAAAGCTAGAAGGTCATATAGAGGAGAGAGTAGATGCTAGAGAAGCTTGAACGGCAGCCTGAGAGAGGGAGATGACGCAGTTCAGAAATATGTGAGAGAGGAAGCCACGGAGTCGAGTTAAAATCCTCATGCCAAGACCTTTATGACATCGTCGCTTTACCACCATTGTGTCCTATTCCTGTCCTATTCCTGCTTCTGGAGTAGACAACATATGGTTAGAAAATGCCAGAACCGTGATGCCAAAGCATGAGAAGCCAAATGTTGATTTGGTGACTGCGGGCAGTGAAAGAACGAAGTGTGTTTTCTTACACACTATTGGATCGGTTATGCCCCAGTCCGTGAACAGATAGGAGTGCCTTATGACTAGACCGCGGACAACGTGTAGCTTTCCTTTCTGCTTGCGTGCGACAAGGGCAATGCTGGGATTCATACTTTCAGTGGGAGTGAGTATTAATTAATCAAACCACGGGACACCATCCGAGTCCATTCTAGTAAACTTTTCTGCGCCGATGTATTGCAGCTCCTAAAGACCACAAGCATGTTGAGAAAGGCTAGCGAAAGCATGAGATACCCATGAGCCGAGAAGCTAAATTGAGGGTATGAAATCATGATATAATAATCACACCGAAAACCGACTTAAGATGCCGTTTCTATAATCGAAGCGGCGGCGAGTTGTGAAGCTAGAGATCCGACTCCATGCCTGAAGGGAAATAGTTACACTGTCAGGAATTGATTTTCATACTCTCCTTGATGTCATTTTCAAGATAAAGCCCGCTCGTGTATTAAAACTGATTAATCAACTCTCTTATCGCCTTGTCTGAGAGCTGCGGCCCAGAAGCGGCAATAATTCATGAGAAGTGAGCCGGTTTGAAGAGTTTGGTACGGTACGTACCGCCGTCGATCTGGGCCCTGATCGTCGCTGTGGCATAGTCAAGAAATCGTTGTATTCTCATTGTCCTGGGCGAATACAACAGTCACGGGAAGAGTACAAAGCTGACTAGTGTGAATTATTCAAGCCAGGGTAGGATGCCATGAACAATGACTTCACGTATTAAATCTCTGATGGTCACAACCGAAGCAGTGGTGGTCGGTGAGGGACGAACTATGAAAACAGCTCTGAGATTCGTCAATGACAGTAATGCTAGGGGTACATGCCAACCTGTAAACACCAGTAATGAGAGCGAGTCCATGCAACTACTGTATAGTAGGTTATTGAATTGATAGATTACAAGCAGTGGTCCATGGATGGATGGTCTAAAGTGCGAGAAGGCGTCACCTGGGATTCACAGATTGAGATAAAAGGCTAATTAGGTGTTCAGGAGGAGAAGCGGCGCAGCGTTTGCTCGTCAGCAGGATCTCTCCGTGGGGCAGACACATTTTGAAGATACTCGAGTGGCACGAGATGCCCCGTGGGATGGCCACTGCTATTATGGTTTGATGATGACGAGGTACTACTCGACCGGCCGGAAGGGCTGGGTGAGGAGGCGGGTGGATGTTGGGCTGGGGCATGGTGATGTTGCGAGGTGGGTGAGGAACCAAGCGGATAAGTGTAAAATGGGGGGGTCGAAGGGTTCTCGGACGGCTGCGTATTGTTGTTGCTCTGAGCTCGACTATCCCGTCTTGCCTTGCCGACGCGAGCACTCTTGAACCACCCTTCAGGTACCGTCACGTCGCCCACACCGTGGATTCTATCTACTGTCCGTAGTTCATCGAGTCTATTCTGGCTGAAGTATGCAGCTAGGTCGTCATGACAATGGTGTTAGAATTAGGGGATGCTGTAAAGTAATAGATACATACTAAGGTGCCATTTCCTGACAATCCCGCGGGTGCGGTCCGTAGGCAACGAAACATGGACGCTGTAAGTTTGCTTGATTAAACGCTCAGATTCCGGGGTGCTCCTAGAGTCAAGAGCGTAAGGTCTGTTTGAGGGACGCCCAGCTGAAGGTCTTCTAGTGGGGGCGAGGTCAATGCAAGATGATGCACCGGAAAAAAAGCAAAGGACGGTGAACTCACCTCATCATCTGTGCCCAAGGGGTTACTGGATTGATTCCGTCATCGTTGAGGTCCGACTCCTTCTGGTGATAGAACAAAAACTCCTGTGGTGATAGTCAGTCGGGAGCCGGCGGGGGTACCAATAAACCTACGTCTCGCACACCTGTGAACCTCTGAGGTTACTAATTTATCCAACGAGACTAGAACACTTCTCTTACGACTTGGGCCCCATCCCATCCCATCGGTCCTACAGAATTGCCGTTAAATAGGGGGAAAGAAGAATCTGATCGTTAGAGGCTAACCACCGCTCCATACCAAGCCCAGTGGGTTCCGTATTAGCACCGCGCTCTTCCCTGGGGACACGATGTTGGACACCGACAACGTTCATATTTTGAGGGGTCCTCACCAGACATATACATTCCCCGCTATGATAGCTCGTCGTTCCTCGGCGTCTAGCCGTCGGGTGATGAGGGGTAGTCGGTTTGTGGCAACGCCATTGAAAACTTGAAGAGCATCACGAGTAGAGCGGATGCGAACGTTTTGGAGTGTTGGACGCTGCATGGCAGACTTGCAAGAGTATGAGGGTTTTGAGGGGAGAGGAGCGTCAGGTAGGAGTGGATTCTGACCCGCCTATATAAAGATCTCAGCCTGCGATAGAGCCGCAGGGACGACCGAGGAACGGATTTGCGAAATCAGCAATTATTTTTTGTCGTTTGTATTACAATGAGTGGTGCACATGTATAACCTTGAGATCCAGGGATTAGGACGTAAAGAAGCTTGTTGGACGTTCGCACGATAGTTTACGGCCGTCCAGATGCGAGTCGCTTGCAAAACGGAGCGGACAAGTCCAAAAGAAACCCATTTTAGTTTGTCCCTGAGAAATTTAGCCATCGAGATACCTGCCGACTTTAACTCTAGTTATCCCATGATCCAGAGGTTATCTCAGATCAATGATCTCCATGAAAACCCGATCCATAGTGTAATTGAACCGTAAATGCAAACATCGAATCAGATGCTTATGCATCCGTCAAGTAGGCTGCATCAGCCTTGAGATCCGTGACACGGAACTCGCGACAAAGCCCAAACTGCGCCAATGCCATATGGGTATCCCCATGCATTCACGGATGTGGCACATCCGCCGCATAGCGTGGATTGGTTTGGGTTTGCGACTAAACTTGTGCCCACGGAACACCTGGAGTTGTAAAGATCATCCGATCATGGTAATACCGTGTTTTACTGACCTCAAGGTCAGTCGACTCGGTTCTGGGTCACAGGGAGCAGTGTGAGGTTGTTACCAGGGGACCGATTCTTAGATGTGCTGAGGATCGAGGCCGAGTGCGCGGCTGATGCGGAAAATTGATCAAGCCAATCAGATGAAGGCTGAAGGTGGGATGTGGGGGTTTTCATCGTTTGCTCTGGGCCCTCAGGGTCGTACACGGACTATTCCACGAGGGTGCTGAGGTGAGGCTAAGCGATCAGATTCTGCGTGTCTATGTCGATCCATAAGTGAGTACTGTCACCTCATAATGATGGCGGTAGTTGTTTAAGCCCTGCATGCATTCTCTGTTTCTTATTCACAGGGTGAGATTCTCTGTCGTGTGCGCGGAAGCAAGTACACGAGCCTGACATTGACGGCATATATTTTCAAAGATGATATGGATGTGACGATATTCGCTGGGAACGCACGGTAAATGAAGACCCGTAACATCTCACTAGCTTTGGTCACCGATATTAGGTCACTGCCGATGAGACGCAACCTGTCATTAAATACAAGGGAACGGAAAACTGGGGCACAAAATTCAGGTCAGAATTGCTGGCGCTGAATGCTGGGGTCTCGGCGGACCACCGATCGGGCTGATATCACGGCTTGCCGGTTATGCCGCCGATCTGTGCACCGTAGTCAGCTATTTGGGGTAGTAGGGCACAGGATAATATCGGCAAACCAACTGTGACCATTTATGAAGTTATCCGGTGAAACTTCGCCTCTGCACGGCAACAAAGTTGTCTCGATGTCTTTTCGATTGGTTCGGACATCGTGAGGAAAATTAGTGAAGATAGGCAACAACCCGTGTGAGTGACAATGGCATTTAGGAAAGTGTACGGTACAAGAAGTAACGTGAAGTGGGCTCAACATATAAATGGATATCTCCGACGAAACATCGATTTGAGGGTGCACAAGGCGAATTCCGTATGATCGGTATATGATCATCAATACAGCACAGGAAGGCGTTGTCCCCAAATCCAAGACACAAGGGGGCATGAAAATCGAGGAACCCGGTTTGAACGATTCAAACGGTGTATGACACTCTGCATAGGCGAATGCAACGAGTGTGCTCGTTCAAAAGCCTCCGTGTGAATGGCTCCCTGATTTACTGGCCGTCAACTCGATGTTCTGTCAAATTAAATTAGAGCAGTTTTTACTATTTGAGACTGATTCGCGAACCTAAGAGGGGCAATACAGCAGGCAGAAAATCTGGAATTTCCGCATAGTGCATTTGTTCACGAAAGAGGTAACGAATGCGAAGTGCTTTAGGTACGAAAGGCGCAGGGTCAAAAAAGCCCTGGATGCTCAGCTATCCAATTAAAAATATGATCAGAATTTGAGGTAGAGATATAATGAACTAGGCTTACCTTGGCTTCTTCACCGCCTGGAATATAGAGCTGAGAGTTTCGAACAAGGGCCTGGAGCGGTATCGTTACGTCAAACGTTAAATCTGGTGTACCCTCATCTTTTTCCGTGGATCCATAGTTGGCCTCAAGAATGACTAGCCCTAAAGAGCGACCTAAGTTTGAAACCTGGGGTTCGTAGAATAAATACACACCTTGCTTCGATTTTTCGAGTTGGTTATGTCTTCGAGCAAGATCCTTTAGGAGGTTTTCTACGGCATTTCTTTCCCGGCGTTCCTCTGATTCTTCCAATGCCTTGCGAGCGGAATGAAGGTGACTGTACTGTCGAGTTAGTAGAGCAAATAAAAGAAGTACCATACTCACGCGATCCTTTGTGACCGACGCCTCGGGAGAACTACGAATCGATAAATCACAATGCCCACCACGGAAGGTAGCACTGTTGTACAAAGCGCCAATGGACCGTTATATTCCGTAGATAAAACGATAGGCAGAGTGAGTCGCTGTTCCAAACGGGACGCCCTAGAACAGTGTCAAATGAACTCGGGCACTTGTTAAGGAATCACGTAACTTACTCTAAGACAAAGATGATCCCGGCACCTCCCAATGTTGTTGTTGCGCTGATTTCGGCAGACTTCGATGGTAGCGACCACATCGCAGATAAAACCCAGTTGACGCCTGTTAAACCAAGGCTCAAACCAGCTTTCAGAGTCGTCCCTAGTTCTAGTAAATTCACGCCAAATTCTCCGACAAGTTTAGGGTCGCCCTGTTCCAAATCTAGACCATAGGATGTGAAGGTGATCCCTGTTTCTAACCCCGACAAGGAAGCTGAGGCTCCTGCAGGAGCTTCTCCATTGTTGTTTCGAGAGTCATCGGATTTGAGGCCGAAGGGGGTAGGGGTGGTCAGGCGCAGTTTGACATGTGGCTGGTGCCCAACATGAATATCAACCGATGCCTGCTCGTTTCGTCGCCGGAATAGTTTTCGGTTCAAACCGATATTGAGTGCTGGGGCAAAAAGTAAAAGGGCACCGAGAGCTGCGACTGCTTTGATGTTCAAAGAATTCGTGCCATCTTGATAGGAACCCTCGAGCCTAGTTTGGAATGGGAAACCGAAGTGAACGACAGCCTTCGCTCATTAGCTAGAGCAGGGTCATCCACCATCAGACACTCACTAAGCTTG
This sequence comes from Macrolepiota fuliginosa MF-IS2, assembly GCA_015584085.1. NCBI lineage: Eukaryota > Fungi > Basidiomycota > Agaricomycetes > Agaricales > Agaricaceae > Macrolepiota > Macrolepiota fuliginosa. The sequence goes on from MU151213.1 coordinate 39,720, forward strand.
ACAACCGAGGAGAGAACTGGTGCTGGATTGTCCCACTGATATCGAGACGGTGGACACGGTTTCTGACTAGCACACCGAAGCTAATTGCGGTTTTCTCGTTGACCCTTTTCTAAATCCGGTGAGTCCGAGTTCGAAAACTGGAAATGCAGTCTTACCTGGATGTCGTGTCGAAGGGAGTAACTCGCAAAGCCAACACCGGTAATTCGATCTAGGATCGAATCACGTGCTCGCATATTCTGAAATAACGGCGTCGCGTTTACAATGCAATGGAGATTGCCCTTGGGTAGAAGAATCTCACTCTGCCGATTCCGTCGTAGCTCGCCCCTCACATTGGAGAGGTCTTTCCGTAACTACATATGAATGAGATAGAGCACAGGGTAATGCGCGTCTCGCGTACTTCTTCCAAAGCTTTTGAGCGCAGACCTTCTGGCCATTTGAGGGATAGACCCTCATCACCTATATAGAGCAGTTACAGTAACAGCGAAGAAATTTGGGGGTACAACGAACCAAGCTGATCATAAACCTCGCTTTACCAACGTAAGACCTCCGTCAATCCTTTACCAGATATTAATATGAGCGCACCGAAGAAAAGAGTCGGATAGGACTTTTATTGAAATTAGGGTTGACTGAAACAATACACAAAGTAACCGACCTTGATATGCTTTTTGTATTCTCAGGAAATTTCGAGTAGCAACCTCTTTTGCCTGTTCATCTTGTTGTTTGTCTGGATGAAATATGAGGGAGAGGGTGCGATATCGTTCGTGCACCTCGTTTTGGGATGCGCCCTTGTTAAGGTTCAGAACATGGCTAGAGGAAGCGACGATCAGTAAGTGAATTCAAGTGAGTGATTCTCCATACTGACTATAGATAGCCATCCCCGTGATGTTCTGCGGCTTCTTTTGGAGAACTCATCTGAAGTTCGACATGTAGGCAAGGGTATAATCTAACGACGTGTCAGACCGGACAAACCACCGTCACGAAAACAATGTCACGTGACTATACACTTCTGGGCGAACCTCAGGTCCCACGTAGACGTTGGAAAAACGTAAAAAGTTGATATCAGAATTAATGCCTTGACCGACAAATATTATTATATACATTAAAGTGTAAGTAGCAGATACGCGTTGATATAGATAGCCATTCGAGCGACCTGATTAGGATCTGTGGGAGCGATGATCCAATCAGAGCATCTCCACGTCCGTCTCCCAGAATTTGTTTGCCAAATGCCACACCTTCAAGGTTCCTGTTCCCATGCTGCGTATGTAAGGACAAGCGCTCTAGCTGAAGGATAAAAGACTCACTTAGTACCTGCAACCTCGTTCATTGGAGTCCATGTTCTCTCCGTGGGTGGGCTCACACCCTGACTCGAGCCAGGATTAGAAGCAGACCCCTTCCCTTGATGTTGGGGGGGCCTCTTGAGCGGTTGGTCGAGCCCGAAATCCTTACCCAGCTCAGGCGGGCCGTCACCCCCTGTCACCAAGGCCCAAACCACCCTATAGGTTTTCTTGATGTGCGAAAAAACATGGGAAACATCCCCGACAATGGAAACTCGGGCAACCCGAAGTTTTCCAACGTCACTACCACAGACCCTTGTGGATGACAGGCAAATAGGATCATGAAACGTCTGTTCAAAGGTTTCACCGATGAGCTTGAGTGATGCAGCTTTGACAGCCTGGTCTGATATACTTTTGGTGACATTTACTGACGCGGTAAAGTCGTACAAGCCGGCCAGCAGCCCTACGGTAGATTGTTAGTCGTATAGATTGGTATGCAATGTGAAAAATATACCGGTTTCGGGTCGCCTAACAAGTAAGAAGAATCTCTGATGAGAAGCCTTGTCATAACGCCACTCGATAATATTGATAATATCCAATTCTTCTCTAGCTTTTTTACGATCGGCTTTCATCGGGAAAGCGGTGATATCCCATCCCGGTATCATAGGCTCACAAACACCACAAGAATCTTCAATGTCTGGAAGAGGCTGTAGGCTGACATGAGGACAGTCACTAGCGGCGCATGGACAATGAGAACCCACCAGAGTTTCTTTTGAACGAGCCAGAGAATATGCGGAACACCACGGCTGAAGTGGACATGCGTCGCATAGTGGTTCCCTTACCCTGCAAACGGTGCTTCCGAGCTCAATCATGGCTTGATTAATATCGCCAGGGTCCGGCGCCTCATCCCCTTCATCTGATTCATAACAATGGCGAGACCTGGTGAGTAGAAGCCAAACGACTGGCAATATAGATTTATACCTTCCTGCACCATGATGCTAGCTGCACCCCAAAGGATATCCAAAGTCGCTTTGGCTTTTGGAGGGGCGTGAATTGCGAGAAGCCGACTGAGCAATCGATGAACGTTTCCATCAAGCTGTCTCTCATGTTGATGCAACTTCGATTAGATAGAAGAGACTCCCACTTACGACAGGTACTCGTTCACCATAGGCTATGGAGCATATAGCTCCGGCGCTATATCGGCCGATCCCAGGGATCGTGGCTTGCATTGCTTTTGCGTTATCAGGAAGTCTGCCATCATAGTCCTTGACAACTTTTTTCGCCCCCTCAAGTAGACGACTAGCCCTGCTATAATATCCAAGTCCTTTCCATAAGGCATTAACCTGATCCACATTTGCTTTGGCCTGATAAGGCGTTCTTTAGGTGGACCATACACACGAGCTGAGCGTAACCTACCAGCTCTTTCAGGGTGGGAAAGCTGGGAAGAGTTCTATCAGGTCACACAGAACCATCCGGTAGAAAGTTCGGCAGGAGAAACCTTACGTTTCCATCCAGCGGTTGTAATAAGGTATAACCGTGGCTACCTGAGTTTGCTGCAGCATGACTTCGGATACCCACACCTGTTAACGAGTGAGATTTTAATCAAATTCACGGTACAGACATATCACCTCGTACGCCCGCTGCGAACGCTCTTCCAATCCTTGCCCGAGGCCCGATGGCTTGCGCCATGGCATACCACGCGAATTGTACACAGAGGCAAACCATTGCAACAGTGCGGTGCGGAGGGGGCCGACAGACCGGATCGAATGTCGAGATTTGGGATGCCTGGAATCCTTGACCTCAAGAACTTCTTCACAGTGCTGGGCGGACTCCCGTATTTGAGGTTCTGTCTTTCTCTTCTTCCTCACAGTCGAGTTCTTCGCGCCTGACTTCCTTGAGCGTTTTGCCTTGTTTGACGCGTTCTCCCAGTCATCTGAATCGGAGTTGGACGATAATAATACTGTCTCCCCATTGTTCCATTGGTCTTCTGATCGTAATCGGGAGGCGCGACGTTTAGACATTGTCAGGATAGCGGAAACCGTGAGCTCAGTTATAAGCGGACTTTCGAAGCTTCTTTATGCCTTTAATCCGGACGAGGGTGGTACTGTCGTAGAAGTTGACATGTAGCGCGTTTCCACCCAGGGGCCAAGATGAACGACAGGGTCGTATCTTTGTGACACGTGACTTTAGAGAAATCCCTGGCTTATCCACCAGGCTAAATAAGCGTTAAATAAGCTAGAGCCTGTATTATCGCGACTTTATTGAAAGTTAGCTCCATATATAGCATGTCCTTCTGTATTTGGTGAGGTGTTTAAAAGTCAACAATATTGTAATTCACTGCCAACATGGTGCACCATCGGTCGTTGTCAAGTTTGTTAAATTTACCTCTATGCCCTCATCAATGCATCTCTGACCGGTCTCAAGAAACGTGTACTCATCATCATGAATCAGAACACCGATCTATTTTGCTTGCACCAGTTCTCGCGCCAGCTTCTACTCTCATGGTTCTCGCACAACTTATCCTGAATTTGGTGTAAAAACTAACACGCAAACCCAAGGCTGGACGATTCTCAGATAATTTACCACACCAAGCAACAGCACTGATTCCATCGTTCACCGTTTCACCTCCACTCTGGGTACCGATCCGTGGAGTAAACCAACACCATTCTTCGCTCGCAACCATACAACTCCAACTAAACCCCATGAACGGCGGTCAAGAAGGGCGGCTACACCAAAATTTCGAACGGTACCACATGGGCCAGGGGGTTGAGATAATGGAACCGAGATCTAAAGAACGCGGGCGATTACAGAAGGCCTGTTCAGAAGATACCAGGTCAACTGGAAATAAATTCCGCATAGGTCATTGTATAGCATCCTAGACAACACTCATACTCTGTGCGCTCCGTGTTACCAGTCCATGATTCCTCCTTTCTGCCTTTTCTGCAAGGACTTAGCAGCGTGCTCCAAGGCCAAATTGTCGGTTCTGAGATACAGTCTGAACTGGGCACCCTATCACCGAACTTTCCAATTATCGTCGACTGGACTTCTGACATGACCTAGGATACCCCCATCAACATCCGGAAAGAACCAATGCAGCTCCCCAGTCACCGCTTAGCCCCTCTCTACAGACTATTAATTGCTTCATTAATTCTCCCAGTGATCTATCTCTGTGCAATGCGTGACAGTTTCCCTCGTTTGTAGCCGCAGGTCCCCATCCTATCTCCTTGCCTATCTGCGCGTCACCAGAGGTGTGGCATGGTCGACCCATATGGAATCACGAGACTATTCTGTCTTCGCATTTCACACTTACAGTACAACGCTACCCCAAAACTCTTGAATTACACCGCTCTACAAGCTTAACCCTGCTCTCATCCGGTTTCTCATGCGATCGCAGAGAGCATGAGCGCACCGTCATGGCCGTGTTTTTTTTATACCTCCACCTCCAAACAACCATCTCATGTGCAATCTTGCGATCCCCATGGCTCTACAGCCCCGCGGTTCTTGCGCGTTTGGTCAATCCATTGGATTCTATTCACACTCAGGAACCCTTTACCCACTGGTAGAAGTCCTACTTTGAACTGGATTGAACCGATTTAGTGAGCCCCATCCACGATTGCGGGGTCTGCCTTGACGCATCAAACTTGCGAACCGAACCCAAATATATGCTGTTGAGACACTTACTGGCTGGGATTGCCTTCAGGTTGTCATCGGCCTGTGAATCCGAGAACAATGGTCATCCTAGGATCCACTAAATCACGCGCACAGATTGAGGTTTTCACGGCCGGGTGATATTTCAGTCTTCAGAACACCGGACACCCTGCATAGGATTGAGCGCCACTAACACCATACGGACCATGGTGCACAATATTTAGAACACCAACACCGACGTTGGGTGCGGTTGACTGTTGCCAAGTCAGGACAAACCCCACGCCTGAGAGCGAACTCATTTGATAGATTTCTGGGAACGACATGCCCCGATATTGAAGGAAAACGGCGACAGCTGCTTCCTGATGGTGGCGTTGAAAATAAAAGTTGATCCACTTGCGGCGCTGTCACTGACAAGTTGGGCGGGACTCTTCTCGTAAATACTCTGCACCTTTGGCGGATTGCTTGAGTCTGAACAAGCTCACCACACTTATTCCACAAGAATGATCGGCAACGGGCAAGAAGGACCGGTTGCTCAGTGCCTTCGAGATATTTTGATAGGGGAGTGTAACAATTAAGGAGTAATTCGTGTATGCTGATGGATGCAGGGTATGATACTATAATGTTCTGATTAAAAGGCTTCTAGGGGATATGACATGTCCTTCAACCTACTCTGCTTTGGACCCTCCTACGTAATGTGTAGAAATTCTTGAGGAAGCTTGGATTAAGCGGCCGCAATACGGATGTAAGCAACGGTATTTCAGAACCAGCGGAATAAGATTTGAGGTGTCCCGAGCCCGGACGACCGCTGCTAAAATTATTAACCTGGGGATGCCGATTGTCGGACCTATGACCTGCTACAACCGATGAGGTCGTGAGATCAATCCACTCGAGGCGGGACAACGGATCAGCTAGTCCCAACATCAACCACCGGCCAATTCGAGCACTGCCCACCAAACCCATCGGTGGTCTTGAGCTCCCTGCCAGAAGTACGCATGGTGTTAAATCTCAATCACCGAGATCGCGGCTGGTGGTGATCTAAATGAAATATTTAGCGTTCCGATTGCAGTTTCTCGTTCCTGCGAATCTGGACGAGAAACAATGGATATGAGGTGACATGATCATACAGTCATTCAATGTATAATCAATGATTAAATCGCATTCTTCTCAGTGCGACTTCACCAATAATCACGGATGAGGACTGACCGGTGAAGTAAATAAGTTCGAACGTGACCCAGTTGTCATATCTCATAGCGCGGTACATATCAGGAAATACCAGTACACGATATGAGATGATACGTAAAGTAAACATCAACGTTGCACTGTTCTGAATATAGTATTGGCCCCTGTCATAACCGAGTGATGATCTATCATTGGAACATGTAGGCAGCGGTGGGTTCAGCTAAGATGGACTCAAGTAGGAAGGAAGTGGACGTAAACAGCCAATCAACGAAGAGGATTTGCCGATTGGGGTCAAAGGAATGGTGCCGTTGTTTTGGTTACTCACGACCGCTCCTAAGGAACTAGGAATTGCTTTGTGAGCAGGCAGATCAGGTTTCTCTTCGAGAACTTTGTCCAAATGCGACATGGAGTTATTTTTTGGGCATTTGGACCAAGAGTACAGGGCGTCACGGAAGGATAATTTCGCATTGTGAAACATCATCTAATCATGTACGCGCCGCTGTAGTAACAGGCATCGGACGAAATTGAAAGGAAGAGACCACTAATACGTCTTCTTTTTCTCGTCAACCGAAAGACCACCAGGCCCCATATTGACGAGGAGGATAAGGCCACCAACAATGGCTAAGGTATATTCAGTCACCTAGAACAATGCAAAAGTTGGGGTACCCACATAGTGTTTGGAAGAAGTCATACTTCAGGAAATCCCTCTGAGGATGGGCAGAGTGGACAGACCACCAGTTGTTGGCAAAGACGTTGAAAATACTCAATACCAACACTAGGAACGCGGCTGACCACTTGGCCTTGAAGCCGACAGCAACCATGACACATGCAGCGAAACCAATGATGGAGACGAAGACACGCGCAAGACTCCATTCGCCTTGAAGGATGAACCCAAGGAAAAGGAAGATCAAAAGCACACGACCAGCAAGAAGGAAACTAGACGCAGTTGAGCAATTAATCTTAAGGCCAGGTGAAACGGACGTACTATTTCCTGCGGTCATTTTCTGAAAGTGTCGGAAGACCCGCAAACACCGATTTACGGGAAATCATAGAGTCGCTGAAGACCATGAAGAGACCACCGATGACGCTGAGGTTGCGGAGGAAGAAGTTTAAGTCGAAGATGAGACCATAACCGAAACCTTGGATGACGACAACGGCGAGAAGACCTGCAACAGCGTATTCCGTGTAGCGCTTCAAAATAACGGAGGAAGACCCTGCAGACATGACCTATGATGACATGTTAAGCGCAGACTCTATCCCCAAATTCTCACTACTCACAAGAACATTGATGATCAGGAAGAGGTGAGAGAGACCCCAAGGGAACTTTCGATGTCTAGGCAATGGTGTTATTAGAACTCCACGACAGTAGGCCAAGTTGACTCGTACTGTTGCAAGTACCACAGCTGGTCACCCCACTGGGAAACAATCCTCAACGCATCTTCCAAGAAGGTAACAACAATCAAGAAACGCCCAATCGCCGGCAAGTGAGGTTTCAAAGGTTGCGAGTGTATTTCAATATTGTCTTCAATCTGTTTGCTTATAGCGCGGATTTTCTCGAGTGGGTCGTCGGGGTTGGCGGCTCTATAGCCCGAGGATGGCTTAGAGTTGGCCAAGCCATGTGGGTCGGCTTGGTAAGAGCTGGCCTGAGGGCGCGCTATGTTGATTCTTGAGGACATGGTGGTGGTGGTCGAGGAAAGTGGTTGTTGGAGGATTTCTGGACACTAACGTGTCAAAAGGTCACGACGTGGCGTTGGCTTATGTAATCATGATCCTAGCCTCTTGTGGTTTCACTTGTTTTCCTACACAGCCAGCGCTACTGGCGACGTGTAACACTGTTCGTCGTGAGGGGCTACTCGTCTTGTATGTTGAGGAAATGTGTCGTGTCGATGTACCAAGTGGCACATTTTTCCGCCGGGTCAGGACCGGTGTCTCTCAATATTTGTGGAATATCGGGTAAATCATATCCCTTGCGGAATCAAAAACCAAGGTATGAGCGCGTTTGAGCGCCTCTCATCATGACATGAGATACCAAATGGAAGTTGATTGATGCGTCAAAGGGTGCTAGTCAATGGCAGCGCGTCGTGAAATAAAGCACAACTTCACAAAGCACTCCTGCGACCCAAGGAATGGGCTAGGCAGGGTTATTTAACATAATCATCGTGTGAATTTCTTCATTATGGATTTGTCCCGGACTCCCCTGACTCCCTTGGCTTCCCTTGGACAGCTCCGCTTTGGACAGTCCGGACAAATTCAAGGATCTCTGATCTCGATCATTTGATCGTGACCTTGATCGCAACTTTATCAACGTCAACGCGAAGATGGAGGACCAATGAAGGATCAGCTTGTATATCGAATATGGAAAATAGTCATGATGAGATTCCGTTTTGCAGTCTTGGACGGATTGAATCGAGTTAGGCTTGTTTAAATATAGAGGGAATCATATACAGTTTACTCTCTCAAGTTGTCACCCAGACTGTTTTTAGTACAGACGGCGCGGAAACTAAAGAAAATGCAAGGAAGTCGGATGACCCCAGGTCCAGAAGTTCTTATGAAGAGGGCATTTACGGCGATAGAACCCTTAAGATTTTTTCCAACTTTTGGTCGCGACACCAATTTAGAGGAAATATGAACAAGATATTTGTCGACCCGACACCCGGCGTTGTGGTTGTTCTTATCTCTCGCTCCCGCTTCTATCCAGAGGCCCTCCTCCGCCGATTGGAGCGAGGTGTTAAGATCCATGGGGGTGTAATTTCAGTTTCACGCGTTCGATGGAGAGAAGATTTTGACATGGCGTAAAAACGGAGATCACCACTTCGCCTCGGGCGCTGGCGGGCGGAATTAACACTTAGCAAAAAGATGATACCCCAATCTCCGTTCCCATGGTCCCCATAATGTAAAGACTCTCAGTTTGGGGTCGAGCCTAACGTGAGCCTAAATAGATCAGAAGCGTTAGAAGGCATTGGGGTCCGGCAGCAGCAGGTAAGTACCAGAATATCTTATTCGAGGGTCCGACTCGGTCATTCGGGAAATCATCTGTTGGGTGACCACCTCGAAACCCACACTCGGGTGGCTTCACGACATGTTCCTCACGTGGGAGCGGCGGGATCATTGTAAAAAGAACTGTCCCCAAAATACCTTCTCAGCATGGCTCAGCATTTCTAGGGGGCGCCGAGGGCCGCCCCCCTAAAAAAAACCTTCCCATAATTTTCACAGTCCCCCACAGCACCATTGATAGACGGCCGGAGTCCAGATGCCAGTTCTGCTCAGTGCCGAATGGTGGAGATGCGTATCACGTGATGTCAACTTTGATCAGAAACCAAATATGAAAAACCTCAATCTTCTGCTACACCCTTGTATCTTCGCCCAAACTCGAAGCTTGTCTGGGGCCGGGATTGTCATCAATCTTACGCCCAAGTGCATCTGTTCGGAAAAATGGCGGCCGAGTATTCCAATGTCAGGGTGTATACCGTCAATGGGGCAACGGCTGGTTCATCATCATCACTTCCGGACTGGCTAACGAGAAAACGAGCTGGAGCAAGAAAGGGAAAGAAAGCTGCGCGGGAGCACGTTGAAGGGACACTCGAACTTATTCAAGGATTTGAATTCCCTGAGGCCAGCAACCGAATCAGGACCACTCGAGACGGACATCATGTCATCGCTACTGGAACCTACAAACCTCAAGTGAGGGTGTGGGATCTTGACCAACTCACACTCAAGTTCGAGCGTCACTCTGATGCAGAAAACGTTGATTTCGTTGTGCGTGAGTTATTTCTACGCTCTCCCTGCACCAAATGAGGGTTGGGTTGGGATTCTTATGCTGAGCAATGTTTCTAGACCCTATCTGACGACTGGACAAAATCAATACACCTACAAAACGACCGTAGTGTCGAACTACACACACAAGGCGGCTTTCACTACCGCACCCGGATCCCCCGCTTTGGCCGTTCATTGGCCTACCATTTTCCATCATGCGATACCTACATTTCGGCGTCCGGAAATGAAATCTACCGACTCAACCTCGAACAGGGACGTTTTATGAATCCACTGGTCCTCGAAGCCGGAGAGTCGGATGGTGAAATCGCCGGGGTCAATGTTATTGATATCAATCCAGTCCACCAACTTCTGGGTTTTGGTATTGATGGAAATGGGACAGTGCAATTTTGGGACCCACGCTCGAGGGCGAGTGTGGGCACTCTACGACTACCAAGATCGAGACTCCTATCTTTGGCGGGTGTAAATTCAGATGGGTTATTGAGCGTGACGGCGATCGCATCGAGACCCGACGGGTTGTCATATGCCTTCGGCACAAACACGGGACACACGCTATTGTATGATATTCGTGCTGCTCGGTCTTATGCTCTTAAGGACCAAGGCTACGGTTTGCCTATCAAAAGGCTTATTTGGATTGAGGGTGGAAGTAGGATGGCTGGTGATGGGATGGTGCTCAGTGCGGACAAGAAAGTAGTCAAAATCTGGGACAGGAACTCGGTGCGTCGCTACTCTCCCAAGTCCGAGTTTATGTCTAATACTCTCCTTAGCCTTCGAGCAACTTTGTGTCGATAACCCCTGCCAATGATCTGAATGACATCCACCACATTCCAGGAAGCGGCCTGCTTATGACTGCTAACGAAGGCATTCAAATGGCAACATACTACATTCCTCAGCTTGGTCCTGCGCCTCGTTGGGCCAGCTTCCTTGAAAACATTACCGAAGAGATGGAAGATCAAACTACACGCTCCGTCTATGAGGACTACAAATTCGTTGAGCGGAACGAACTTAAAACGTGCGTTTACCCAATCAACCTCATTGACGAATTTCTGGTGACTGACATTTCCGTTTCGTATCAGATTGGGTTTGGATCACCTTGTTGGTACACCCATGCTCAAACCTTACATGCACGGCTACTTTATTTCCCTCAAACTCTACGACGCGGCACGCGTCATCACTAATCCCTTCGTACACGCCGAACACCGCGAAAAACTCGTGCGCGAGAAAATGGAGAAGCTCGCTGAGACACGCATCCGAAGCAAAAAGGACGCTGGGGTCAAGATCAACAAAGCCCTTGCGGAAAAGATTCTCAAAGAGGAAGAGAGGGCGAAGAAACGCGAGGAGAGGAAGAAAGCCAGGAAAGCTGCAGCTATTGGGGAGGAGGACGCGGAGATGGAAGATGTGGAAGAGAGCTCTGTCACGAAGAAGCCCACTTTGCTCAACGATCCCCGTTTCACGAAAGTGTTCGAGGATCCCGAGTTTGCTATTGACCAGAATAGCCGCGAATATGCCTTGCTCAATCCTTCGAGTGTTGCGCAAAGGAACACAAGGACGGCGGTGGAAGATGAAGAAGAGGAAAGCGATCGATTGTCATCAGATGGACTTGGGGAGAGTGACAGCGAATCTGAAGGCTCATCTTCGGGGGATAGCAGCGATGCTGGAGGTGGGCGTGCATCAAACCACCCTTAATATTATATGTTGACCTTTGATTTACAGAACTTCAGCCTGATTCTCACGAACAGAAGGACAGACGTGGCCAACCGTTTGTCCGCGTGCCGAATGTCAACTTTGTACCTATGCGTGCTAAAGAGGGCGCTCGGGGTGCGGATAGAAACGCTTCCTTCGGCCAACGCATGTCCAATTCCTCAACTGGCACCAAGTTGGCGAGGGGCCGCACTAGTGGCGACACCCGACGGAGCGAAAACGGTGGCATGGAAATCACTTGGACGCCATCGGCGTCTGCTCAAGACGAGCCCGAGCAAGATGACTCGAGGAGTGGAAAAGGGAAGGAACCCAGGAGGAAAGGTGTTGAGTCGTTTGGTGCAGGTATGGAGAGAGGTGGTTTAGAGGAGGTGGAGCCTAGTGAGGCAGAGAAGAAGGGCAGGACTCAAAGGAGAAAGGGAATTCGGAGTGGAAGTAAGAACATGTTTAGGAGTTTGGCATCGTGAAATATCGGCGTTAAGCATATTTGTTGGTACGTGATGTAGTGAGTACTGTGTTATGTGTATGATCCTTCGTTAATCTTGTGTTGCCTTTACGATGACCTTCACTGCGCTCTTGCTGTTCATCTTATCCAACGCCTTTTGGAAATCCTTGATGGGGAATACATCCGTCACCTGTGTCACCCGAGTTGAGCAGCACACCTACTTTAAAGATGGAAGAGAGGACTTACAATACCCTTCACGTTTACCTTACCACTATCCAAATAAGCAATGGCACGGGGGAAGCAGTTCGTTTGTGCAAATGATCCAATAATCTATTGAGGAACATGTAAAAACTGCACGTCAAAAGGCAGAAGTTCCTCGACGTACCTTGATTTCATCTCCAAATATTTTGGCAGGCGACCAGTGAACTCGAGCAGTGTTGGCGTAAACTCCATAGATCATTAGAGTTCCTCCTCTACGGACGTAGTTGATAGCGTCAGTCGCAACCTTCTCGGAACCAGTGGCTTCAACCTAACAAGGGAAACGGAAGGCCATCAGTTCAAAGTATCACGAAATAGACAAGGAACAACTCACCACAACATCAAAACCGAATGGATAGTCCTCCCTCAGTTGTTTCCATTGTGTATCTGGATTCTCCCGATCTAGTTCCACCACAACGTCACCTGCGCCGATGTCTTTAGCAACCTGGGTCTTAATGCTCTTATTGGCCACGACGACCACATTCGCGGCCCCATTTAGCTTCAGCAATTGAGCCAGTATGAGACCTGTTGGTGTAATGGAGATGTTGCCTCAGTTCGCGATGGACCGCGGATGCATTGAAAGAATACCTGTGGGACCAGCGCCGATGACCAGAGCTTCGGCTCCAATAGGAGCCTGCAACTTGTCCACCCCGTGTACGGCACAGGCAGCAGGCTCGATCAATGTCGCATCTTGGTCTGTGAGATTCTGGATTTTGAAAACTTTATAGCTTTGACTGTGGGCTGAGTCAGTAAGGTTAAGTGGAAGGCCTTTTTTAGACAGTGGGCTTACGAGACGACATATTCTGCGAAACCTCCGGGAAGTGTTACACCCAGACCGTCAAAGTTCTGGCACATGATTCTTTGTCCGCGCACGCAGAAGAAGCAATGGCCGCATTCCTGGGGGTAGATGGTTCGAGTTGATAAGTATGAGGCTGTGAGGATGATGATCGTACCAAGATGGTTGGATCGATTACAACTCGGTCACCAACGACTACGTTAGTAACTCCTGCTCCTGCTTTAGCAACGACGCCGACGATTTCATGGCCAGGAATGAGCTAGATATGAATTCTTGTAAATTTGAACGAGCCAACACGCTCTAATCGCTTGAACCCACCGGAAATCTGCCCAGGAAGTCACCCTAAAGTGCTTTGATCAGAAATCCAAATCACATATATCTGGTCGACGACCCACTTCTGCAAGGTGATGGTCTGTGCCGCAAACACCGCAGTAAGTCACTAGATAAGGTGGGTCAGTTAAAGTCAATCAAGGCGAAGCGATCGTCTCACACCTTTTATGAGAACTTGGTCTGGGGTAGTGAGCTTCGGAATATCGGTCTTGACGATTTCAAGTTGGTGGGGCTGAGGAGTTGGTTGCGCGGTGTTGATATATGAATCATATAGAAGAGTGGACTTACTGCATGCCATACAGCGGCCTCCATGGTTCAGGGAAGGAATTCAATGGTGAGTTGTCATGCCATCAGGGTTAGGATTAAATGTTCTGCTTCTTGGAGAACAGTCAGCAGTTACGGACTGCAGCGGATATCCGCAGAAATGCACGGTCCGGATAATACTATGTGAATCTGCTTGATATCACGGCAAGTTCACATCATGCATCATGCATTATATATCATCGATTAACTTAGATCAGACCAATATTGTCCTTTGCCGCATCGAGATTTGAGGTCGAGGAACCACTGCGGGGGACGGACTCGAGTGCGTAGCATTAACAAGAGGTTTGGAGTCTGGCATGGGAAGCCGGTGAATAGGCTATCTCAGGGGTTCACAGAAGAGCCTGGTGCGCACCCATTTGTAGTAGTTACATGCTTCTGCAATAAAACCTGATTAAAAAAAAAAAAAAAAAAAAAAACAGAAGAGCCTGGTAGATCTTTTCCCTCAACATTTGGATTTCGCTCACAAACCCGGGCCGAGTGACGGCCTGGACTCTATTGTCCGTCGTAGATCCGACAAGTGAAGTGTTGCACTGCCCGGGCCAAAAATGGGGTGATAACCAAATGGATAGTGACCAATCTCACGTGGAATAAAAGACTATCTACCACGTTCGGGTGACGCTTGAACAACAACTCGTTGATAGGAAACACAGCTGAAGAGAAGCATCATGTATAATTACGTAACCACTGATCGAGTGAATGATATTTTTGGCTTGTCCCTCTTCGGAAACTTCGGCCTCCGATGAAGAAATTGTCCTTTTTATTCTTTCAATCTCCACCATGGCTGAACGTCTCGCAAGAGTCGTTTCTCGACTACAAAGCCTCCCTTCCATCTCTCTTCCAACAGACTATCCTCGGCCAACTGGAGGCAGCAAACTCATTGAAGCTGCTCATGTCGCCGAGCTCTCTGGACAAACCGCAACAAGTCTCATGAGACTTGCCCTTTACACCGAAAATGAAGACGGCGATGACGATGACGAAGGGTCTCAAATCCAGCAACCTTCGGCTTTCCATCTGCTTCTAGCCGCATTCGTCGTCCTTCTTCATCGTTACACCGGAGATACCGATATCGTGATTGGGTCATCATCAGCGACTGTTCGCGACCCTCTCGTCCTTCGCCTTGCTGTCGACCCGTCTGATCCTTTCTGGGCTATTGTCCGACGTGTACAACAAGTGGAGACAGAGGCCGATGCTGACGCTATTCCTTTTGAACAACTGACGCGCGCTCTGAGCAAAGGGGACGATGGGTTAGAAGCGCCCATATTTCGCGTCCGCTTTTTCGACGAGACCGATGAACCAAAGGACAACTTCATCAGATCCACCAACCTCACTTCGGATCTCACCATTTTCGTCACCAGACCTCCTGCCACTTCGCGAACTGCCCTAGCCCCTCGTATCTCCCTTCGAATTCTCTACAACTCTCTCCTCTTCTCCCAAACGCGTATCTCTTCTATCATTGACCAGTTGTCTTTTCTCCTTCGCAAAGTCTCACTGAATCCCCTGGCCGCTGTTGGGTCTGTGCCGCTCTTGACCCCATCTCAAAAGTCCAACCTCCCCGATCCGACTGCGGATCTCGATTGGTGCGGCTGGAAAGGAGCCATCACCGACGTTTTTTCGCATAACGCTCGTGCGCGCCCCGACCGGCCCTGTGTTATCCAAAGCATACCTGCACCCTCACTCGACCAGCCACAAACGACTATCACCTATACATATGGTCAACTTCAGCACGCTGCAAACATTCTTGCACATCACCTCATAACGGGAGGCGTACAGAGAGAGGAGGTGGTCATGGTCTATGCTCATCGGAGTGTTGACCTCGTCGTCGCAGTCATGGCAGTTCTGAAGGCTGGAGCTACCTTCTCTGTTATTGGTGCGCATCGATCGTGCTTATGAGTCTAGCAACCTTCTGACGAGGTTCCAGATCCTGCATACCCTGCGAGCAGGCAGACGATCTATCTCCAAGTTGCGCAACCCCGCGGTCTCGTCGTATTAAAGGGTGCAGGCCAGATCAGCCCTACAGTCCGCGATTTCCTCTCCTCTGAACTTAAAATTCGCATCGAAGTTCCTGCATTGGAAATCTTACCCGATGGTTCTCTTCAAGGAGGAATTGGCCATGATGGCGTGGACGTGTTGGACAAGCAGCGTCAGCTTGCCGATATTGATCCTAACGTCATTCTTGGTCCTGATAGTGTGGGCACCTTGTCCTTTACCAGCGGAAGCACTGGTATCCCCAAAGGCGTCAAGGGCCGCCACTACAGTCTGACACACTTCTTCCCATGGATGGGACAAAGGTTCGGTCTTAGCGAGAAATCCAAATTCACTATGCTCAGCGGGATTGCACACGATCCCATCCAACGCGACAGTCAGTGGCTCAAAGTTTTATGCGTCGTATCGAGGAGAATCTGACCTACCTCTTTAGTGTTTACCCCTCTCTTTTTCGGAGCTGAGCTGCACGTACCTACCTCTGATGATATCGCCACCCCCGGACGTTTGGCAGAATGGATGGCCAATAGCCAGGTCACAGTGACACATCTCACTCCTGCTATGGGTCAACTACTTTCGGCCCAGGCCACACGCCAGATTCCTACTCTTGGAAACGCGTTTTTCGTCGGTGATATTCTCACTAAGCGGGATTGCCTACGCCTCCAGTCTCTTGCCGCCAATGTCCGTATCATCAACATGTACGGTACGACAGAGACCCAGCGCGCTGTATCCTACTTCGCCATCCCCCCTCTGTCTGAAGACTCTAGCTTCCTCGCCACCCAAAAGGACATCATGCCCGCAGGACGAGGCATGATTGACGTCCAACTTCTTGTCGTCAATCGGAATGATAGGAACATTCCTTGCGCTGTCGGTGAAGTTGGCGAAATCTATGTACGATCTGGAGGTTTGGCCGAAGGTTATCTTGACCCAGCTGCCACTGCCGAAAAGTTCGTGGTGAACTGGTTCTCGAGCAACGTTTCCCCTCGGCCAGACACGATCCTTCATCCACCTCATTCTCTCGCCGGCCCGGAATCCTTACACTGGAAGGGAATACGCGATCGCATGTATCGATCTGGTGATCTTGGTAGATATTTGCCTGACGGTACTGTGGAATGCACCGGTCGTGCCGATGACCAAGTCAAAATCCGTGGTTTCCGCATCGAGCTGGGTGAGATTGATACGCATTTGAGTCAACACCCGCTTGTGCGCGAGAATGTCACGCTGGTTAGGAGAGATAAAGATGAGGAGAAGATCCTCATCAGTTATTTCGTACCGCTTGAAGGGCCGAGTTTGGATGGTTTTGCTAGCGAGGCACCGGAAGATGAGGACGGCAGGGGTCTGGTGGCTGGTATGAAGCGGTACAGGCGCCTCATCAAGAACATCCGCGAGTATCTCAAGACCAAATTACCGAGTTATAGTGTTCCTACAAGTTCGTTGCTTCTCGATTCACGCAATTGATCTAATCTCTGACGTGTTCGATAGTCATAGTTCCCCTCAAGCGCATGCCC
Source organism: Macrolepiota fuliginosa MF-IS2 (assembly GCA_015584085.1). NCBI lineage: Eukaryota > Fungi > Basidiomycota > Agaricomycetes > Agaricales > Agaricaceae > Macrolepiota > Macrolepiota fuliginosa. Next base: position 56,931 of record MU151213.1, read on the forward strand.
CTCAACCCGAATGGAAAAATCGACAAGCCTGCTCTTCCATTCCCAGATACCGCTCAGGCATCACATGTGGCGATATCCTCACAGGCTGTGAACCCGACGGAGCATAAGATGCAGGCCATTTGGGCAAGCATTCTTCCCAACGCACCTAGCCCTATCCCACTCGATGAAAGCTTCTTCGACCTAGGTGGTCACTCGATCCTCGCCACTCGCCTAATCTTTGAGATACGTAAGGTTTTCGTCATAAATGCGCCCTTGGGTTTAATCTTCGAGCAACCCACTATCGCGGGACTCATCGCCGCTGTCGAGTCGCTCCGAAACGCTGATTTGGGTTTGGCGTACCAAAAACCTATTCCTGCTCCTGGTGTGGGGGTTGGTTTGGCTGTACCGGGGGTTGAGGCTCCGGAGAAGGCGACGGCGGCGCCTCTCGAGTATGGTCAAGATTATACTGATTTGCTCGAGAAATTGAAGCCTTCGTATCCTTCGCTTCCGTCCGATTTTTACGACCATCCTGTGACCGTGTTCTTGACCGGTGCAACCGGGTTTTTGGGAGCGTTCGTGTTGAAAGATTTGCTTTCGAGGGAGGGGAGGGTTGGGAAGGTTATTTGTCTGGTGAGGGGTTCCGATCGCGAGAAGGCACTTGCTCGATTGAGGGAGGGTTCGACCGATCGTGGTGTTTGGGACGAGAAGTGGTCGCAAGAAGGAAGGCTTGAAGTGGTTACAGGTGATCTTGGCCTCGAGTTGTTTGGACTTGACCAGGAGACGTGGGATAGGGTTGCGTTGGAAGCCGATGTAATCCTCCATAATGGTGCCTTGGTAAGTTTCTAACGTTAGTATATTGAATATTGCTCAGATGCCCCATCTAGGTTCACTGGGTCTATCCCTACGAGCGCTTGAGGGCGCCAAACGTGCTTGCGACGCTCACTGCTGTGAACTTGGCCTCGACAGGCAAGCCCAAGTCTTTGGTCTTCATCAGCTCGACCTCCGCTATCGACACCGAACACTACGTAAACCTTTCCGAAAATATTGCTCATGGACGCTCGGCATACAAAGGCATCCCAGAAAACGACGACCTTGAGGGTGCTAGAACTCAACTTAAGACTGGTTACGGCCAGACTAAATGGGTGTCCGAGAAGCTGTTGTTCGAAGCCGGGAAGAGAGGTCTGAATGGCCATATTATCCGCCCTGGATACGTTGTTGGTGACTCCACGACTGCTGGTGAGTGCCTTACTCTCTTTCTGTCTTGACAGCTAAATCTCACCCGACACGACTAGTTACCAACACTGATGATTTCGTCTGGCGTATGGTCAAGGGATGCATCCAACTTGGATTGGTTCCTAACATTAACAACACTATCAACATGGTTCCTGTCGACCACGTTGCGCTCTGCACATCCCTCGCCGCAGTCTCTCCTCTGCCAAACGCTGCCCTTAGTGTCCTTCACGTCCAAGCTCAACCTCTCCCTACTTTCAATACTATGCTCTCGACTCTCGTCAAGTATGGTTTCCCTACCGAACCTTGCGAGTACCTCCTCTGGCGTCGTAAGCTCGAGCAGCACGTCATGGAGGCCCAAGATAATGCCCTCTTCCCGCTTTTGCACTTCGTGCTCGATGATCTACCAACGAGCACGAAGGCTCCTGAGCTGGATGATTCAAATACCGCCAAGTTGTTAGAGCAGCACGAAGGCACGATGGCGACGACGGTTGACGATAATCTAATGGGGTTGTATCTTGCTTGGTTAGTTGGTGCCGAGTTCCTTCCCAAGCCCTCGTTCCCGACACCAGAAAGGCGCCTACCTGAGTTGGGGAATACTGGTGCTATCAAGGCTGCTGGGCGCAGTGGCGTGTGAGGTGTTGCGAGAGCTCTGGATTTCCCAAGAAGTCTATCGAATGTATTGTATGCGTATCTAACAGAATCTAAACAGTGTTTTTCTTTTCGAAGTACCGTTATTGCGAATAAAACCAGGTGCTATCAGACATGGTGGCTGGAGGTGATCACTCTATTATTGTGTATCTAGTTAAACAGCCCAACTGTTGCCAGTTTGCGCGGCGGTTGTGGAACGTACATGGGGCGGGAGTGGGTCTGGAGCATCTTGCAATGGTTGGTGGGGGACTCCTGCCGTTTCGGCTAAAATCCTTGGGGTTGGTCCTAGGAGATTTGGTGAAAGCGCCCCCCCAAGGCGAATCGCATCTGAAATGTGTATAGTAACAGGCGAAGGGATGTGGAACATTTCCATGGCCTCGATGCAGGAAGCGAATGCGCCCAGGGGCTCTAAAGCGCGCAACGCACATATCTTTGCCCAAACTTGGTTTGGTGTAGTCGGGTTCTGGTACACCAATCCTTGAGGGTGTTCGACATAACCACAGTCGACTATGAGATGGCGGCGGATAGATCGATAGAAGGAAGCTATATGATGTATCAGTTGAGTACGTTGACAAAATTGTGGGTGGTAAGATCTTACCCTTAGCCGACCGACCATCAGGAGGATCAAATATCGTTGAACGCCTAGTCAGACTGATACCATAAAGTCCGATTACTGGCAGCACCCAGATTCCTCCAGGTGGGGGCACTATATAAATATGAAACACGTCACGAATATTGACGGTCCACTAGAGGGGTGCTTACCCCACGAAATAGGATCAGTGTTGGGGAGATGTGCCATTGGAGTGTTGCGTAGCCTTTCAGACTCATTAGACCTATTGGATACACCTAGAGTAGGGTATAACTCACGAGTAAATCTACACTCGATATGTCAGAAGGGATTCAGAGAGAGAATTAATGAGTATGTCGGCTTACGGACTGTTGGTGATAACTTGAATGAGTGTAAGTCGTCAACGGGTAATTTCACTAAAGCGAGACAGTGACGCCTTAAATACTATACTGATTACTTCTTTTCTTAATTAAATACGTATGTCCTTCGCTTCCGAAATTACTAGTGGGTTTCCAACTATATATACACGAGGGGCTGCTACCGCGCACCCATTTGTAATCGTAGCTACGGTTTCAATAAATGTTGATTTTATTTTATTTTTTTAAAAAAACCATATATACACTGGGCCGGTGGACAAATAAGACTGGTGTATTGAAATATTATTGTGACCCCTCTACTATATATGGGGCGAGATTTTTTTATATCAATGTTCCATAAGAATTCGATATAACACATGCATTATTTGTTCACCGGCCCAGTGTTTAAGATATGACCACTTGTTCCGACAGCGTCTCTTGAACACTTGAACACCCACCCATCGCACCATGCCCAGCCCAATTCCAACTGAATGGCTGAAAGAGAACTGTGCCTACTACCAGACTGTTGCTACACACTGGCACATTATCATGAGCACATACTCTGAGGAAGACAGGCTTCGTGGCCGCGAGATCGCTATGCTCCATTGCGAGAATGAGGACCGGTTTCCGAAAATCGGTGTAGGGCTACTTAACATGGAAGGATGGGATGAATTCTTTGCACGCATGCATACGGTCTGCGCTGCGGAACCTACGGATCCTATTGAGTGAGTTCTTCCACCACAATGATGTTTTAGTGACTGATGCTGTCATTCACGGTTGTTAAAGGATTCAAATCGTTTACTTGGCTGCCATATTTGCGGCAGAGACGTTATTTATGCACGTTGTCAAGTTCTGCACGGGTGAACAAATTAAAGAGATTAACGCATATGCGCATAGTATTTCGTGCGTCTCCTTTCCCGTTGCCTGTGACGATAGTATTGGAATATCTTGCAGGACCAGAGAAGCAATAGAGCACGAAGAGGCGCGCCGGGCACGCATGGGTGCTTATCAGGTGTCATACGGCTTCACTGAGCCCCACGGCCCTACGGAAGATGATCAGTTGCTTGCAGTCAAGGACAGGATTGACCAAGTCCCGGGTATCCTATACCAGGAATTCAAATATCGTGATGATATGACCGGCGAGATTCTAACTCGCGTCGTGACGGATTATGGTACAAGCGCAGTCATGGGCAAATGGTATGAGATATGCTTGCCGGACGACACAGAGGAAATGAAGGTCCCGGAGAAGGAGATGCAGGAGATGTGGGCACGCAGACTCTTGGATGAATGAAGAACAAGTCTTGTCATTTTGTAACCTATTCAACGTCGAGGCCGCGAGTGTCTAGAGAGCGATGTGTATGTTACCATCGGAGGCCAACTTTTAACACCGATTAATACTATTAGGATTCAAATCGAAATAACAACCTCAGTTCTAAAGTCTATGTCTGCAAGGTGCCCAACGACCCTCGCATTACCCACAGACTCGAAATACTTGGCCATGAATAGCTTATCATACGCCTTGGACGCCAATACCCGCTGTTTCATCCACACCTCAAGCACACTCTCTGCCTCCCTCCCGCTCAAACCCACAGGCACATCCACCTTGCGCATCCCCTGTGCATACTCTATTGAAAACGTCAACCGCTTCTCATATGGCCATGGCGCCGCTAGCTTACTACCCACAGGATCCAATTCCGACATCCCGGACAATTCTGTTGTGGTTCCGTGCACCGGAACCAAAGCATAACCAAAACATTCAACGCACCCACCACGGCTGCGTCAGATGAACCCACTGGTCCGACCGCGAAGGATTCCCTCATAGGTTGACATCTGGAACATATGAATTTGCATGACTAGCTTTTCCTAGAATCTCTGATTATGAAGGGCCACCGCTGAGCGGCTGATTAGTGTCAAATATAGACTGGAACCGCGTTTGGTGATCATGCTATTTCGTCTGTGCATTGTAATTTGTCATCTGTGCGTCCCTTCTGCGGTAGTGTCGAATATTAATATATTTGACCAAACTTGTTGTAAAGATATGTCATGCTCCTATAGAGCGACTACACTACACAGTGATACTCCACTAAACAACACTACTACTTACTTGTTAGGGTTTAAAGGTATAAACCTAGGTGTTGAGTTGAGAGAGCTTTAGTGAGTTGAGAG
>MU151214.1:2599-19023 GCA_015584085.1 Macrolepiota fuliginosa MF-IS2
CTAGTGTTGAACAAGGCTTGCTAAGTCACCCATTTGTGCTGCTAGTCTAAAGCTGGTCTTTAGGTTAGCTAGGCTCCCCAGGACTTAGGTATCTGGGACAGCTGAACCCTTAACAACTACTCTTGATCTATAGTGCTCCACAGAGCCATCAGGGTGTTGCTTGACCTTGAATACCTATCCAGAGTCTATCAGCTTCATCCCAGAAGGCAATTTGATGATTTTCCATGTCCCATTGGCCTCCAAATTGAAGATTTTGAGATCACAAGCTTTATTCTAGTCTGGGGAGTCTGGGGCCTTCATAGCAAGCTTGTAAGTCCTTGGATCAGTCCCAGAAACACTCCCAGCAAACTCTACTTCAGCAAATCCCTCATCAGATGCCAAAAGGGCAAAATCTTTGTCATCTTCTGCCTCAGGATGTTGGGGAAGGGTTTTGACTTGCCACCACTCACCTGGGGGCCTCCTGGCTCACCCAGAACATCTGGGGATGTGAGGGGGCTCAACTGGAGGTCTCACAGAAAGTGGGGTGACTGGTGGCCTTGGTGGGCCAAAGATTGGTGGAGGTGTGACTGGGGGAAGTGGTGGAGGTGATTGGGGAGGCTCTGGAGGCAATAGAGGTGCTATGGCAGGTGTATAGAACAGTGTGGTTGACCCAGAAGAAGTTGGCTCATCTTTGAGAGGAATTGGAGCTCTGGGAGGTGTTTTGAGCTTAGTAGGCACATTTTGTGTTGATTTGCTTCACATACACATACACACAGAGTCTATACCACCCCCCTCATCTTGGAGAGGTGGCACACTTAAATGTGAAGGCTGCAAGGCACTGTGAGGTGATGAAGGTGAGGATTGCTCAGAGGATGTTGAAATTTCATTGTCTTCTGGGGGCTCAGAAAATGATGGTATGGCATCAATTTTTGCTCTAGACAGGCCAGGGAAGTATCACTCATTGAAATCTGCTCACTCTGAGATCACAGTCTTCTTGGTTGTAGGGTTATAGAACTTCCAACCTTTGTAGCCAGCTGGGTATCCAATGAAAACACATTTTTCAAAATGTGGCTGCAGGGAAGTTCACTTATCTCTCTGTACATGCACATAGGCAGTGCACCCCCATACTTGAAGGTGAGAAACATCAGGAACTTGCCCATAGAACACTGCAAAGGGGGCTGTAAGGGGCAGAGAGGCTGTAGGAAGCCTATTCCAGATGTGAACCATAGAAGCAATGCATTCTCTTCAAAAAACCAGTGAAAGTGCAGCTTCTGATAGTATAGTAGTGATCCTCTCCCCCATAGTGTGATTTGTGCACTCAGCTAGGCCATTCTGTTGAGGTCTATTGCAAGTAGAGTGCCTTCTTTTGATGCCACAAGCCTCAGTAAAGCTCAGAAAGGCTTAAGACATGTATTCTCCTCCTTTATCATCTTGTAGGGCTCAAATTTTTGCTCCTAGCTGGTTCTCTGCCCATGATTTGTACACCTTGAATGCCACAAAGGCTTCCCCCTTGCTCTTGAGCAGGTATACAGCATGAAAGCAAGTGGAATCATCAATAAATGTAATCCAATACTTGTAGCCTGAGTGGGTAGAGACTGGAAGGGGTCCATGAAGGTCTGTATGGATTAATTTGAGTGGTGTGCAATGGTGGCTTGTTGAGGAGGTGATTGAAGTGCATGCATCTTGCCAGCAAGGCAGGGCTCACATATGGGGTCTGGGGAGCCTGTAGCATCAAGTTTGAGGCCTGTGATGAGTTTTTGAGTGATTATCTTCTTCATATTGTAAGAATGTACTCAGTATCTCAAGACAAGAACTGTATGTATTCATAGTTACCTGTAAGAATGTACTATGAGAATTAGCATAGTAATTAATGTATGTTAAATGGTGGCTCACCTCAGTATTTTGAGATGAGAACTGAGGTGCTACATGTACTAATGCAAAGTATATAAAGGGGGAGGGGGGGCTTACTACATAATTACTCTAAGGTCCAATAACATATTAGTGTATATAGGGAACAGAGAACATGCAGAACTTAGATCATACTGGGTTTGACAAAATCTCAAATCCCAATACACATCTGCATAATAATGGTGAATAAAGTGTCTGTGCCATAGGGAGAGGTCTGCTGGCAGTGTAGAGATGTGAAAAGCACCCTCAGAAGTGACTGTATGGCCATCTAAAATTGCAGAGTTGTTGGAGTGGATAGTGGCCTCAAAAAGTGTGATTTCATTATGAAAATAGCTCATATTGTGCTTAGAGATGGTTATATTGAATCCTTTGTGTCACATGAGGTACAGGCATGATAGCAGGTTGCTTCTAAGCTCTGGAATATGTAAAACTTGTGAAAACTTGACTTCTCTCACTTGTTTCCCCCCCAGAAGTGGTTGAAACACTACAGAACCTGTACCAATTGCATAAACCACTGAATTGTCTGCTAAACAAACAGGAATGTGACAGGGGGAGTAGTTCTTGAACCAATGTCTGTGTGGGGTCATGTGGGATGTTGCACCAGTGTCAGCAAGCCAGTGAAAGTCAGTATCAGGCTATAGAGGTGTTGAGAGAGGTGGTGTTGGGGATGGTGATGTAGACAGTGTCAAAGATGGTGCAGCATGTGCATTTCTTGTAGACTCAGTTGCTTGGGGCAGTGGCTCACTTTCTGGAGGGCCTGAGACATTACAGAGAGATTTCTGGGTCTTCTGGGCATGTTTTCATCAATTTCTGGCCTTCTGGGTGTCCATTTGGGCTTGTTTCTTTGCTGTATTGAAGGTACAACAGTTTGCAAAGGTGTGGCTTGGTCTACTGCAGAAATCGCAGCCTTTGGATGAAGTAGAAGGTGTAAAATATGAATGGGAAGGTAGAGAACTTGTTTCAGAGGCCAGGGACTTCCCAGAGCACTCTATAACAAGTTGTGGAGGTGTTGCATAGGCCTGGGACTTCCCAGAGCCTATATGTGCAGGTAGGAAGGTGGACATAATGATTAAGAGGAGAGGGGAAGGATAAGGAAGTGAAATATAGTGATAATTTAAAGTCACATTTTGATGTTGTTAAAGTGCAGGGCCCATAACCTGTTAAAGGTAGCACATAGAGGGGACAATGACAGTCCTAACAATGGTTGAAATGACTGATTCTATTAAGAAATGAGTGCAGTATCCTGCAGACACTTGTAAGAAGCTAATAACATTCTAATTAAATCTGTACTCACCTGCAGACACTTGTAAGAAGCTAAGAGCTCCCAAAGTGTCCACAGGCTCATTCTGGACATGCTGATGTAAGCACAACATGTCAAATGGGACTTGTACACTACAAGTCCACCACTGTCTATAGAGAGTCAACCTACAGGCTCTTATAGCCTCACCAACAATACACACACATCTCTGGGACTGCTAGGAGCATTCTAACACAACTTAGGAACCCTGGTTTAGAGTTGTGAACTTCTCTACAATCTCCACCTTGTGTCCAGTGTTGAACAAGGCTTGCCAAGTCACCCATTTGTGCTGCTAGTCTAAAGCTGGTCTTTAGGTTAGCTAGGCTCCCCAGAACTTAGGTATCTGGGACAGCTGAACCCTTAACATTCCCCCTCACTGTTAAATGTCTTTTCCTCCAGTTGGGAGCCCCTCTCCATCCACCTCATCAGACAAACCTTCAGCACCACTTCTCACCCACACCAGACAATAAAAAATACACCAATGTGCTCATTCAGAGAACATCAGGGCAAAGGTCATATATAGATAGCATGAGATTCTTCTTTTTTTCTTCTTTTTTTCAAAAAATCCAAGCTTCTTGCAATGCATGTATGTAGCTACTACAAATGGGCACACAATAACAGTCCCAGCATGAGTTTCTTCATAGATATAACAAATGCAACTAGGCCATTGGTCCATTGTTGTGCCTAGCAAGGAAATTTTTCAGACTCAAAAGTGGGGTGAGACCACATCATAGTTGTTGTCTCATATTCAGCAGGAGTGCATGATGAGTCAAGCCAATAGTAAGCTTTCCAGCAAGCCCCTTAGCAAGGGCAAATCCACATAGGTCCCCCTGAACTTCCCCTTCTGCCCTACACAATAAATCTCAGCATGAATGTTGAACACTCCATGCTCCTAAACTCACTCATGAGAAACTTAATGGTGTGGCAAGTGTTGTTATGTACTCAGATGTGGTTGATTGTGGGTTGAGCATTGCACTGGGATTCCCTTTGCTTGGAATACTACTTTGGATCTCGGGTGAAGAATAAAATTTGGGATTTTTGGGTTATGACTGTAGAGAGAATCATCAAATAATGTGGTAGACTGGACAAGTCCTGATGTTTGAAAAGGGTGTCATTTAGATGTAATTTTACCCAATAGTAATGAAGGTATCTCCTTGGGCATCAGGACGGAGTTTATATTACTTCATTAAAATAGGGTAGGATACGGAGAAAGGTACCAATAATTATACTCATTTTTCCAGAATAAAACTTTGTTTTTTCCATACCCAAGAACGTAGAGCTTGCTCCACACAGCTAAACTCGGCTTGCTCAGATAGACGGTTGGATTATAGGTTTTTCGGATAATCTGATCACGAAAGTCAGCACAAATCTATAAGTTCGACATTAACAAACAACAGCGCAGTTTCTAGGGGCTCTGGAACTCACGTTTTTCTTCAACGAGGAAGGATGTAATGCGAAAGACCCAAAATATCCATGGGGCCACAGTAGAGGAATCAGGTGAAATTGAAAATCAAGGAGGGCCTTGGATGTCGAGCGATCCAAAGGGTGACCTTGCCATTGGCAAAGGCAAAAAAACATATCAACCAGGCGGTGATAAACCCCGGTATTGTCAAGATCTGGATCAGGCCATACGATGTCAACGCTGATTAACACATCCGAAGAACCTTGAACCAAGTTATCAATGAGCATCAAGGGACCGAGGCCTTGTCATTCTCACCTATGCTGCCAGCATGAATGCCATTCAACCGTTGCAGCAGTTTGAGTCGGAGGGAGCCTAAACATGAATAGATACAGAACTCCCCAGAACGCTTCGAATCCTCTAAGAAGTCCATGAATGACGCGTGGTAGAATATGATCTCCAGTTGAGAATCAAGCTCTAACACAGAGTGGAGGGAGCCGCAGGCGCTCCGGAATTGTGGCTCGGAAAGGCCAAGGATGTTCGCGATTATAACAGTCATCACTGGCTGTTTGTAGTTCTTGTAGCTCTGGAGGTTGGTCTCCCTAGCGAGGACTAAGAGTAGCAAGATTGCATAAATCCTCGGAAGGATCTCAGAGGGGATGCAGTGAACAATAAGGGTATAGAAGAAGTCGAGTTCTGATAACGGGTGTACTGGGCCGGTCTCCTTGTCGCGGTTCGCGAGTGCGAGGACAGCACGTAGCTGGTCGACCGGACCAAGTGATTTATGATTGCCAACAAAACGAATGACCGTGGCTGCATATATGAAGAGGCCGGCAGAGAGGTTAACAAACACCCCAACGTCTCGTTCCGAGAGCCATGAATCCGGCAGCCCGCTCCTCTGCTGGATTTTTCCCAACTCGGCCGTCAGATAAAGCGTGATTTCGTTGTCAATGTCGCGAGAAACTCGGATTTCAAGGTGGTATGAAATCGTGCGTGTGTTGTTTCTGGTAAAAGATCCGACGATATGGGTCTCAGGCCGACTGAGGATTACCCATCGGAAAGGCGTGGTTCTGTTGCGGACCGATGCCACTATGATCTCGACAACGTCGCAATGCATCTCCGGCCCCCCACCACATTCATCAAGACCATCGATGATGATGACGAGTCCTTCGACACCACCCGCAGTATCAAGTTCAAGTTGCGACAACGGCTTAACCAGGAGCTCTTGGAACTGCTCTCTGATTGATTTCGTAACGAGTGTAGGGTCATTTTGGATGTTGTGGTTGAGTATGTCGCCAAAGGGCTTGGACTTGGTAGCGATTTGGTATGAGAGGGAGGTGAAGAGACGATGCGGATCATCGCGTTTATTCAAGCCGACAGAACGGGAAAAGAAGAGGGCAGCTCCTAACTTGCTCTTTTCGGCCAACAGCTCCGCACAGCTCTGTGCTACGGCCGATTTTCCAACTCCCGCAGGCCCATACATCCAGAGTATACGCTCAGTCTGTTGCGAAGCGCCGAGACCCCAACCAGTAATCGCATCTATGAAATCAAAACGAGTGCCTGGATGACATGAAGGTGGAGGATCTCGAGCAGAGGAGTCGTAGAATGCATCAGGCATAGATGCATTGAGGAGCTTTTTGAGGCCTGTCACGTACTCCTGAGCACTGTCATCGGAATACACAGTACGAAATAACTAACCAGGACGCTTCTTGTCGGTTATTGTGTTGTGGATGGTCTGGTTCTCCACGCGAATGGAATTATCATTCAGGTGCGGGTTGTTCAGGACGATGTCATGGGCACCTTGTAAGATTCCGGTGTTGGACATGATAGTGGAAGAAACAAAGGTACACGGCCTGGTTTGCCGACTTCTTTTCTGCCTCGTGTTTGGCTCAGGAACCAGCGCCTATACTGGTGACCAAGTTACGGCATAGGCTCATCCGATTAGAGAGCCAGACGGCGAGGGAGGTGCGTGTTCCGCAGCCTTCTTGCCTCACCGTCACCTTCGCCCAGGGATTCATTTCTCTCTATATGCCACCCCATCTGGTAGGCACTTCCCAAACTATTGATACGGGAACACCCTAGCATTACAATTTGACGTTATTTTGTCCAGTGGGCAATGGAGTCCTTGGCAGACGATTTCTCTAGCAATGGGTTCTCAGTGTTACCGTCACCCTCGCTTGAACCCTCTAGCGGCCACACGCCCCTCTCTCGTGGGCACCAGTCCCATGAACTTGCAGCTCAAGATCCCCTGTCAAGAAACCTCCGGCGGGTGTCGCTGAGGGTGGTGAAGTTAGCTGGAAGCGGGGGTAGTGATGATGCATCAGACAGGCACAGTGCCGACCTTGATGAGGATCTTCCGGAGTTTATCAAAGCAACTCCAATACGCGGATATACGTTGGGTTGTCTGGGGCCCAACAGTCGGCTCAGGCACGGCTTGTACCAGGCGCTTGTTTATTCGTATGTCGGCCTTTTTCTTGTTAGTTGGACATGCTGATATGTGATACAGGTGGACCGAAGCCATAATTCTTGGTCTTATAGTGCTCAATGCTGTCATACTGAGCGTCCAAGCATTCCCTTCCCTCACATTCCCCCAATCCGATCCACCTGCTCTTACTCCCACTGCAGGCGGCTACTTTAACACCTGGGAAGATTGGGCTTTGTTCATCCTTTTTTCTATCTTCACGTGCGTTTCATTTTGCTTCTATAAGCTGCTTTCTGACCAGGCCCTAGCCTCGAAGCCTTCGCACGAATATGCGTGGTTGGCTTGTTATTTGATCCCGAGATTCAAATGTCATCCCTTTTTTCTTCGGCTCCCTTATCCGCCCATCCCGATCCTTCGCGCCAGCCTTCACTTTCCCGAGGTTCCAACATCCCGCGACACTTTCGCCTGGTCCTAGAAATCTTGTGCAGGCCATTCGCACTTAACATATACGAAGACATGCCCTTTCGTAATCAACCTGTACCCCGACTCCGGGACCAGGTTCTAGCCGAAACGCAACCTGAAAATGACAAATCCGAGGGCAGTCTCAATCCTACCAGGGGCGATCATGATGCTCTCCGGCACCCGGCAGGGGCATTTCTCTCTCGTGCTACGCGGCCAGACGAGAATAATCGCATACTGCTTCCGTTCCGTCTTAGTATCACGCATAAGAAGGCTAGATATGACGTGCCATACCTGAGGCAGAGTTGGAACAGGATTGATTTTATTGCAGTTGTGAGCTTTTGGATCATGTTCTCCTTGGCTGTGTCTGGTTCCGAGCGGGGACGGCATCATATTGGGATATTCAGAGCCATGAGTGTGGTTCGGATTGTGAGGTTGTTGACTGTCACTTCGGGTACCATGGTGAGTCAGGTTACGCTTGGTGTATGCGCATTGACTCACAGGTATGTCAGACAATCATGAACTCGTTAAGAATAGCAAGACCTCCGTTAATGGGTGTGGCTTATTTTGTGGGATTTATCATGGTTCTTTTTTCGTATGTATCAAAGCCAACTCTTTCGGGGGTTGTACTGATGTATTGTTAGGATCATTGGCGTCCAGTTTTTCAAAGGATTACTTCGGCGCTCGTGTGTACTGAGTGCTACGCAGGGCGAGGAGGACATTCTGCTGGACGGTCAATTCTGTGGGGGCTACATCGATCCAACGACCTTTCAGCGGATTGGATACCAGATGTTGAAGGGTGGTAACGCACCAACCACCAAAGGGTATATATGTCCTCTGGGTCAGATCTGCAAGGTATGTTCCAACCTGTCTCCTGCAATCCTTGTTCACTGGTGTGTTCAGGAAGGTAAAAATCCGAAGGATAACCTTGAGAGCTTTGACGCTATCTGGTACGCAGCACTGCAGGTTATCGTAATAACTACAAACGGGGTGAGCAGTATCTTTTCTTTCGTGCCAGCCAAATCCAGCAACGTACATGTACTGAAGATTTATGCGCTCCATTTCCAGGGGATGCCGTTAATGTACGCCATGATTGATTCGGAAGATTTCATTTTGTACTTCTTTTTTATCATTTGCGTGGTCATCCTCAATTTCTGGCTGATCAACCTATTTGTGGCCGTAATCACGTACACGTTTGCGGCGATTCGATCAACGACGAAGAAAAGTGCTTTTGGTATTGCACCGTGAGTCCCCTCCACAAGAGACTACTTCATCACATTTCCCGATGCGCCCGCACCTATAGGCTTGTCCTAGCAGACCAAGATGCCCAAGATGACGGTTGGAACATTATCGGCGGGCCTCATACTGGCCGAGTCCGCCAAAACTGTGCTAAAATCATCTACGAACCAACTCGCTGGTGTTGGGTTCTCCTTTCTTTTATTTCTCTTGTTCTTCAAGCCTCTCACCAAGTCGATATATCCCAAACCTATGGTGATAGGATGCTCCGCGGCGAACTTGGTATTACTATTGCTTTTGACATCGAAATCATCCTCCGGATTCTTGCTGCTTTGCCTGAATGGCGAAGTTTTTGGCTTAGCGGGAGGAATGTGTTGGATTTGGGGTTGGCTATTGGGTGCAGTGTGATCCAGATTCCTGTGATTAGGGAGAGTGAGGTGTATAGGTGGTTGACGGTTTTGCAGCTGGCGAGGTTTTATAGGGTCATTTTGGAGGTTCCGAGGATGAAACCGCTATTGGTGGGTCCATCACAACTCACATGATGAAATATTTCCACTGATGACATGTACAGCTAGCGGCGTTTGGACCCCTATCTAATCTCGTGAACATGTGCTTGTTCCTGATTTTGATCAACTACATCTTTACCCTCATAGTTGTGCAACTGCTCAGAGGAGACTTCATGGAGGACAATACGACAAATTATGCGGGGCTCTTCAATGCATTTTTAGCGACATGGCAGGTGTTTTCGTCCGAGAGCTGGACAGACGTGTTGTACGGCACTACGCACGTAGAGATCAAGCTCGGACAGCCCTTGATCGTTATCATATTAATAGTACCCTGGGTGCTCTTCTCCAATTGTGAGTCTTAATTGTTCAAATTAGTGCATTGGCTGTGGCGTTGACAATCATGTAGTCGTCGTTTTGCAAATGTTTATAGCCGTTATCCACGAGAACTTTAACGCTGCTGAAGAGGTCGGGAGGACCAAACGGACTAATGAACTCTGGGAGGTGCAGGTACAGAAGGTGGGAGAGAGAGAGGATGAACCGCGCTGGATGAGATTGTTGAATGCGTATTGGCTCTTCAAGCCGGCGACGGTGAGGACGGTTGACAATGAGCTGCTGAACAGGAGGTTGAGAGCGGTCGAACCTGTGAGCTTCCTTTCTCGAAATAGTCCGCGTAGCACTAATGTTGTGCCAAACATGAAGCTTGGTTTAGGGAGGTCCGCAACCCGGCATCTACCTTCCAAGACTCTGACTGCTCTAGGGACACTATTTAATGGGAGCAACAATATCCCACTGGTGACGCTAACACATGAAATACAACCACAGCTGTACGTTCTCTTTGTTGATCGATCCCTGATACAGCTGACGAATAGATTTACGAGCAGCGAGTTATTGGGACAACCAAACCCTGGGCAGGGCGCTGCGGATGGCCTCGAAGACGAGCTACACAGACGTAGAGCCCTCAAAGCTGATTTCATAAATAAGCACCCCTCCCATGATAAAGTCTTCTGGATCATTCCACAGAGTAACCGTATCCGCAAACTATGTCAAAAGGTCGTTCGCCCCGTTCGTGGAGAACGTCTTTTCGGAACGCCCTGCTCACCCATTGCACACCCTGTCTTCCAACTCGCCATCTTGCTCACTGTCGTCGGCGGTATTGTTGTCGAAAGCATCGCCACGCCCATGTACAGACGTAACTATTACCGTCAGCATGGTCTCATCCGCGGAGCTTGGTTCGACATTGCTGAGGCCGCGTTCGGGCTAACTCTGTTTGTCGAGTTCATGATCAAAGTCATTGCAGACGGATTCATCTGGACGCCCAACGCGTATCTGCTGGGTATATGGAACCTGGTAGATTTCGCAATCATGATTGGGATCATTGTGAATATAACGACAGGTTTCATTATCGTCGGAGGGTTGTCGAGGTTGACCAGGTCCCTAAAGGCTCTGCGTGCGCTGCGGTTGATCACATTGATCGATAACGTGAGAAATACCTTGCAGTCATTGATAATTTCGGGTGCTAGTCGAATATTGGAAGCTGCAGTACTCGCTATATTGTGCATAATTCCTTATGCTGTCTGGGGATTCAACATCTTTGCGGGTAAAATGCGCTCGTGTAACGACAAGGGCGCCACCAGCATGGCGGAATGCATTGGGGAATACGAGAACAGCGTTGTTGGGAAATCGTTTGGATATATGGTTCCGAGAGTATGGAACAACCCTTCTCTCTCGACGTCATTCTCGTTCGATTCTTTCAGGACAAGTTTGTTGGTCCTGTTCGAAATTATGTCACTCGAGGGTTGGACAGATGTGATGTTTACGGCAACAAGTATCACTGGGAGGGATCGACAACCACAGAACAATGCATCTCAGGCAAACGCACTTTTCTTTCTGATATTCAATTTGTTGGGTAGTGTTATTATCTTGGCTTTGTTCACCAGGTGTGTTTTATCACCTCTGATGACGGTGCAGTGCTGATTGTAATGTTTGTAGCATTATCATTCGAAACTTCGGGTACGAAACGGGATATGGCTTCTTGACTCAGCCGCAGCGTGAATGGATCGACTTGCAGAGGTTTTTAAAGTTACAGAAACCTTCGAAACGGCCCTCATACAGACCGACGTCGGGGCTCAAGGCGTGGTGTTATGATCGGGCGGTGCATAATCATGGCTGGTGGTCAAGATCAATGACAGTGTTGTTCTTATTGCATCTGTTCGCTCTTATGTGAGTCCCTTCCACTTTCACATATAGTTTCTGCTTACCCCCATATTAGGATACAAACATTCTCGACGGGTCGTACTATGGAGATCTTGCACAGTGAGTATTAGCACATATGATTTCTCGGGGCTGACAATGGAATAGAGGGCTTCTTTTTTGCGGTGCTGTTCATCTACACTATCGACGTTGTTGTCCGGTGGTACGGTCTTGGGTGGAGAACCTTCCGCGCCAACGGCTGGAACCTCTTTGACCTCGTCGCTGCCTTTGGAGGTTTACTTGTTACACTTATCACGTACTTTGGGTCAACGGGCGTTGCCGCTCAGCAGTTGCAGAAGTTGATCCTCGTCGGTATTGCATTCAAGCTTGTACAACGAACGGACACCTTGAACATGTGGTTCAAAACTGTCTTGTAAGCATGTATCCCGCTCAGTTTCCGCTTCGTCTCTCCAAGTGTAGTGGTGATAAAATACTGATTGTCTATTTATTCAGGTCGAGTATGCCAGTGATTTTGAGGTTGCTTGGGCTCTGGTTGATCTTGTCCATCTACTTCGGGACCCTGTTCGTCGAGGTATTCGGTATGACTAAGTGGGGCAACCACGAGAATCGGAATAAAAACTACTCCTCGTTGGGACCTGCACTTGTCATGCTGACATTTATGAGTGCTGGGTGCGCATTTCTACGACCTTTCGTTCATTCATGGACTTATATTTGGCCTTAGCGAGGGATGGAATAAGTATATGCATGACTTGTAAGTAGCCATCTGGCGCGAGTTAAATTTGGTAGCTCATGAAATTATTTCAAGTGATCTGGTATATCCCCGATGTACAAACGCGTCCTTATGGAAGGTAGAGTCTGATTGTGGAAGTACTGCTTGGGCTTTTACGCTGTTCATCGCTTGGAACCTCTTGAGCACGGTAAGCTCTCCTAGTTCCACCCGGAAGTGGTGTAAATTTGATACGCCACGGACAGTATATTTTCGTAAATATGTTCACTGGTAAGTACAACACCTGCGAGCCCTATTATCATTATCAAATGTTTTGTGCTAGGTGCGGTCGCCGAGAATTTCTCCCATGTTTTCCAAGCTTCCAATAGTGGTGCTAAATCGATATCCCGCGAACAAATGCGCGCATTCAAGAAGCTTTGGGCAGAGTATACCAATCGCAAGGGTTACCTCGAGCGGCACAGTTTTGGACCCTTCTTTTCTGTGGGTGCCTCATGCTGTCCTTGATCTACTGTAACTTGATATCCCTCGCAGCGACTGAGTGGAGTTTTTGAAGTGAAGATATACCCGACAGAATTTAGTGTTCAAAACATTAAATCCACCTGTTCGACACACCAAGACTCTACGACATGGGTGTATAGTCATCCGTATGGCCCTCAGGAACTTGACCTCAGAAAGTTGGCGATGACCCTGAACAGGATGGATCCTGTAGAGATCAGGAAACGCAAGGCCACGTTTAGCAGGTTGTACCATGAAGCCATCGTATCGTATCGACCAGGTACTGGGATATCGTTCACTGACATGCTGATGTTACTCGCACGTTACAAATTTATAGTGGATGGTGAGGCTTTGGTGTAGGTCTTCAACCGTCTCGGCTCAATGTAACTTGATATCCCTCGCAGCGACTGAGTGGAGTTTTTGAAGTGAAGATATATCCGACAGAATTTAGTGTTCAAAACATTAAATCCACCTGTTCAACATACCAAGACTCTACGACATGGATGTATAGCCATCCGTATGGCCCTCAGGGACTTGACCTCAGAAAGTTGGCGACGACCTTGAACGGGATGGATCCTGTAGCGATTAGAAAACGCAAGGCCACGTTTAGCAGGTTGCACCATGAGGCTATCATATCGTGTCGATCAGGTATTGGGATATCGTTCACTGACATGCTGATGTTACTCGCCCGTTACAAATTTATAGTGGATGGTGAGGCTTTGGTGTAGGTCTCCAACCGCCTCGGCTCAAAGAAGGATTTGACATGTTTGTTTCTAGGTTGAAGGATCTTGTTGTGCGCACCGAAGTAAACAAGGTCGTCAGCGATCTTGTAAACCTAGATCGTGTTCGATCACTGCTGATGACCGTTTCCCACCGACGGCGGTTCTTGGCCATGCTCGAAGAAAGGAAGCGTATGAGTAGGGTTGACTATGGTGCGGATTTTGATTGTATCCTGATGCCAGTTTGTGATGTCACTGTCTAGAAGTTCCCTCCAATACCGTTCAACTTCCGGAGTCGTCGTTTGGTTCAACGCGAGATATTGTAAACGCAAGCTATAGCGTTTCACCATCAAGTAGTCCTACTCTTGGAGGGGCGCAGCTTAGAAGTTTGGGCATCTCATTTGCTCCTGGTGGTTCGAGGCTCCAGCGGAATAGTCGGAGAAATGGTGGTTCCGGCGTGCTCCCGATGGATGCCGCTTTCCGGTCGCCGTAAGTACTGTTTAACATGCCTCAGGGAGACGAAACTGAACACCAACCATTGCTGTAGGCACACGTCTGTTGTAGAGGAGGACACCCAAGATATTCTATCAACGCGAAACTCAGTGCAAGGAGGTATGAACCACTCTTTGTTCACTATATTTCTATCTTAACAGACTCCGCTTAGATTTCGTGCGAAATGCTGTTGAAGACACCGGAAAGCCATTAATTTAGTTCTGCGTATGTCACCAACTCAAGTAGACATCATTCCCATCCTTCATTGGTTCGTATTCGTTACCCACCAAGTTGTAATTCGCGGGACACTCATAGGGATTTGGCTCTCATTTGTAGCTTATTATCTACATGTTGTGTAGTACATCTCTATTTCCAGTAGCTTACGAAATGTTATTCTATTCGCGAAGAACTGATCGAGGAAAATCAAGCTAGTAACAGTTGCGACTACGTCCCAAAAACTCCAAAAACACGTCACTACACACACCTTTACCTCTTTTGCGGCATCCTTGGGCGATGGCGTGTGCGCATATAGCCTGCCCGACGAGTCTCCAGCTACAAGCTGTGTGCTCCCATGTGCTGCGATATATATCAAGTCAAAATCTTAATAGGTTGAAGAGGACCCGCATCACTTCGTCAAAACAAAGTAGGATACAAGGAAAGGTACCAGTAATTATACTTATTTTTCCAGCATAACACTTTGTTCTTCCCATACCCAAGAATGTAGAGCTCATTCCACTCAGCTAAGCTTGGCTTGCTCAAATAAATAGCTGGGTTATAAGTTCGTTGGATAATCTGGTCACGAAAATCGGCACAAATCTGTAACTTGAACGTCAGAAGGATCAATAACCAAGACTCTGGGACTCACGTTCTTCCTCAGCATGGAAGGATGTAACGCAAAAGACCCGAAATACCCATGGGGCCAAAGGAGAGGAATCATGTGGAACGAAAAGTTGGAGAGGGCCTGGGATGTCGGGGGATCCAAAGGATGGCCTTGCCACTGACAAAGGCAAAAAAGCATATCAATCAAGCGGTGATAAACCCCAGTATCGTCAAGCTCTGGATCAGGCCACGTAATGTCAACGTTTATTGACATCTCTGAACCTTTAATGTGGGCAACAATGAGCATCAAGGCACCAGGAGACTGCCGGAGCCTCACCTATGCTGTCAGCATGAATATCATTCAAACGGTGCAGTAGTTTGAGTCGAAGGGGGCCTAAGCACGAATAGATACAGAATTCCCCGGACCTTTTTGAATCTCGTAAAAAGTCCATGAATGATGCGTGGTAGAATTTGATCTCTAGTTGAGAGTCGAGCTCTAAAACAGAGTGGAGGGAGCCACAGGCGCTCCGGAATTGTGGCTCGGAAAGGCCAAGGATGTTTGCGATTATAACATTCATCGCCGGCCGTGTGTAGTGCTTGTAGTTCTGGACGTTGGTTTCCTTAGTGAAGACTACGAGCAGTAGAATCGCATAGATCCTCGGAAGGATCTCGGAGGGGACGCATTGTACAATGAGAGTATAAAAGAAGTCGAGTTCGGAAAGGGGATGCACCGAGCTATTCTTCTTCTTGTGATTTGCGAGTGCGAGGACGGCGCGTAGCTGGTCGACTGGACCGAGTGATTTGTGGTTGCCGACAAAACGGATGACCGTGGCCGCATAGATGAAAAGGCCAGCGGAGAGGTTAACGAGCACCCCGATGTCTCGTTCGGAGAGCCACGAATCCGGTAGCCTATTCCTCTCCTGTATCTTGTGTAATTCGGCTGTCAGGTAAAGCGCAATCTGGTTATCGATGTCACGAGAGACTCGGATTTCGAGGCGATATGATAATGGACACAAGTCGTCTCCCGCAAAGGACCCGACAATATGGGTTTCCGGACGACTAAGGAACACCCAGCGGAAAGGTGTGGTCCGGTTGCGGATGGACGTCGCGACAATCTCGATAATGTCGCAGTGCATCCTTGGCCCTTTACCACATTCATCAAGCCCATCAACGATTATGACCAGTCCTTCAACCTCGCCAGTAGTGTCGATTCCAAGATTTGAGAACGGCTTGGCCAAGAGCTCTTGAAACTGCTCTTTGACCGATTTTGTGACGAGGGTAGGGTCCTTTGAGATCCGGTGGTCGAGCACATCGCCGTAGGGGTCAAATTTGGTAGCGATTTGGTACGAGAGTGAGGGAAAGAGACGGTCTGGATCATCCCTTTCATTGAGACGGGAAAAGAAGAGAGCGGCTCCCAGCTTTTTTTGTTCAGCCAAGAGCTCTGCGCAAGTCTGTGCCACTGCTGATTTTCCGACTCCTGCAGGCCCATACACCCATAATATACGCTCGGCATGTTGTGAAGCACCAAGACCCCAACTAGTGATCGCGTCAATGAAATCATAACGAGTTCCTGGATGGCATGAGGGTGGAGGGTCCCGAGCGGACGAATCGTAGAATGCATCAGGCATAGCTGCTTTGAGAAGTTTTTTGAGGCCTGTGGTCTACCGCTGAGCGCTAGCGCCGAATAATCAACGCATGTCAACTCACCTGGTCGCTTCTGGTAGGGGATTGTATTGTGAATGGTCTGGTTCTCTA